>JADRCD010217364.1:0-18151 GCA_019843815.1 Montemys delectorum
GTGTGTGTGTGTGTGTGTGTGTGTGTGTGTGTGTGCCACAACACACATGTAGAAGTCTAAGGACGCCTTTTGAGAGTTAACACTACCATGTTGGTTCCGGGAGAAATCAGAACTCAGGTACTCACGCTTTCGTGGCAACCACTTTACCTGCTGAGCCATCTTCCCAGCCAGGTCCACAGCAATCCTCTGGGGTCCTTTGGGGTCCTTGGATCCCAAAGGAGCTCAGTCAACTTCTACCTCCTGTGAATTTCAACTCAGCTCTTCCTTTTCTCTCATTTCTAAGTCATGAACTTTAGTAGACTCCAACGGTGGCATGACAACAGTGGACACTGAGGACACGGAGTGTCTATATTTACGGAGAACCCCCGGGGACTTGAACCTGCATCATCTCCTACTTCTTTCAGTCTTGTTTCTAAAGAGGAAAAAACGCTCTGCTCCCTTCCAAGGTCAACCATGCGACTGTGTTACAATCTCTACCATTTCCTCCTCCTGCTTGTCTATCCCTCCTCTGTCTTACTGTTTTCGGTCTCTCATTCTCCACCTTCTGCTGGCTAAAGCTCAGGCTTCCTCCAGTCACTAGTGAAAAAGCTTTCTTCTCACCCCAAATCCCTGATGGCCATATCGCTGCCTTTCACGTCTCTAGACTCCCAATTAAAACAATCCATATTCCTACCTCTGCTTGTCACCTCCCATTATTTCCTCAACTGTAGGAGTCTGGCTCCCAGCTACAAGGCTAGTCCTAATTAATGCTTCCGATGCAGGCCAATCATCAACTTGCTGTTAATCTCAATGGCCAAGAGGTCAGTGACTTAGTCCTTGCTCTGGCTGACCTGCCTGTGGTATTTGATATGACTGAGTCTCTCCTCAAGATCATTTCTTCCTTCGGTCCCCCTCTGAGCACTCTGCTATCTCTTTAGGGAGATATGTTTTTCTCTTCTGTCTGGTTCTTCTGATCTCAGCATCCTCCAGGATATTATTATCTCTGGTCCTTTCCTATTTCTTTCCTTTTTTGTCTTCCTGGGTGAGTTATCTCCTGGGGCGTAGTCCTCAGCTTTAGGACAAGGAGTCTTAAATCACCCTTTCTGAAAAGCATTTCATTTGAGATTTGGGCTTCTAGCTTCATGTTCGTGGTGTCGAGCTCCTTGAACTCGATGATGCATTTGGTGTTGGACATGTCTGAGACAGCATTCTAGCTGCAAGTCAGAAATGTTGGACTCAAGGTTGGACTCAGAGGATCTTCAAGGGGGAAGGGAAAGTAAGACACGCACGCACACGCAGCTCTTCCCACTAGCCCCTTGGAGGATCAGCACATGTCTTCACATCCTTGTAGTTTGGTCTAGGTTCAGTCTTCAAAGAGAGAATATCTGTTTGGCTAAGCTCAAATCAGACGGTTGGTCTGTAGAAACATCGAGGTTGGCCGAAGTAGGCTCTGGGGGTAGAAAAGCACCTGTGGAACTAACCCCTGTTGCTAACCAGTGCCACAGCGATACCACCAAGGGGATCAAGAATCAGTAAGAACAACGGAGGGGGGCCGACTGCAGAAGACTATGTAAGGAGACACGCCCACTGCAACCAAGCAATGACGTGATTGGTTCTGCTGTCTTACACAATAAGCTCTAAAGTAGTAACAGTGGCACAGGAGTGTCTGAAGACAGGAGGAATTGACAGTATTCTGGACAACGAATCCTAACTATATTCTCCCTCTCCAGTGTTCGACATGCCACGCATGTTTTAAAGTTTTATCTTTTGTTTTTGTTTATGTGTATGCGAGTGCTCCCAGAGGTCAGAAAAGGATGTCTGATCCCCGGGAGCTGGAGTTTTGAGCCGTCCAGGGTGGGTGCTGAGAACTGAACTTGGGTCTTTTGGAAAAGCAGAAAGTGCTCTTAACTACAGAGCCCTTGCTCTAACCCCATGCCATGCGGGATTATAAACTTGCCTTTGTTTACCGCTACTCTTTCTAACTAGGGTCTCTTTTTCTTCACTGCTTGGCTAAATCTTACTTCAACGTTCAGTTAGGCACCGTCTCCTCCACGAAGTCTCCCTGATACCTGCAGCAGAATTCATCATTTACTCTTTCTTCTGCTTAGCACTTGGCTAAGAGCACCATGGATCTTAATGATCACGCTGCGCTTTTCCGTATCTGTTTTCCCCTGGATTATTAGTTCCTTGAAGACAGGGGCTGGGTCTTATTCATCTTCATATCTCTGGACTCTACGCCAGCAAGCACATTTTAAAGGGGAATTAGGGAGCAGAAGAGGTGCCACAGCTGCAATGATGAGGCCTCTTAACTCCAGGTTTACACTTTTCAGCTTAATTTCTCGCGTCCACACATTGCGCTTTCCTAATCATTTCAAATGAAACGGTCTGTGGAGTTCTAGGTGAAAGCGGCACGGGGGTCAGTTAACTTTCTCATTCTTTAGCTGGAGGAAGGGGAGAGGTACGGAATCCATTGCTCTCACAACTGAGGTACTATCCCTGTTTCCAAAGGTCTTACAGGCAATTCAACTCAGCTTAATTGATGGATGTCTCTTTCAGAAACAGACTGCACCTGTTCCGTGCTTTTCTTGGTGCCTCAGACGAGGGGCCCGAAAACGACGGGCCACACTGAGATATCTCACGCAGTAAGAGCGCTGAGATCTGTGTCACACTGTACTTTCGCTAACAATGGCAATCTTAGCCGTGGTTAGGGGCCAGGCTTTTTTTTTTCCTTAAAACTTATTATATTTTATGTGTATGAGTGTGCTGCCTGCCTGCTTGTCTGTTTGTCTGTCTATCATGTGCATCCCTGGTGAAGGACAAAAGAAAGCCTCAGCTCACCTCAAATGGGAGTTGCGGATGGTTATGAACCGCCACGTGGTTGCTGGGAACCGAACCGGGGTGCTCTCTAGAGCAACAGTGCTCTTAACCACGGAGCCACCTCCCCAGCTCCCAGAATCATTTTCTCGATGATAACAATATTTCTGTAAAACGTCTCAAGGGAAGCCTCGTAGGCATAAAAGGAAAGTTAAGGTTCTCTTTTAATAATTCCACTTTATGTGGAAATTTGCATAATTATACTTCTTGAAAACTATCAGATTTTTTCCCCCGATTTTTCCAAATCTTTGGAAAATCGAGCACCATGAGGAGATTAGGTTTTTAAAGGAGTTTTTATTTAGTTAAACTTCTCAAGTGGACAGTCAGTAGGAGCTAAACATTCGAGTTTTATCTGGAGAAAAATAGGCCTAATTTCATATCTAATGCGGGCAAAGCTTTGCTACCTTATAAAGCCTGGACAGAATAGCTTGGACTAGGCAGAGCCTCGTGCTCTGCTCCCTACCATGGTGGTCATGAACTATAACTTTCCAAACTGTGAGCCCCACAGTGAATGGGTTTTTTTTTGTTTTTTGTTTTATTTTTATTTTTATTTGTTTTTATAAGTTGCCTTGGTCATGGTATTTAGCCATGGCAAAAGAAAAATTACTAAGGCAGGGATATTATTGGGCAAGCTTATCAAGTGTGGGGAAATTTAGTCAAGGTAATAGAACTAAATTATGTAAGAAAAGTGTGTCTCTTACATCAGTGTGGCTATTGCAAGACATATTATTAGTACCCAGTGGCTATTACGTAAGTGGTCTCAACTAATTGGGGAGCTATTACATTCTCTGCATACTCTGAAGAAGGATGATGGTTTTTTGGCTTTGCTTTATACTCCTAAAATACCTTCTAGCATGGAAAATGAAAATTAAGATCTCTCCCCAACTCCTTGTCTTTCCACCACTGCAGAGCTTTCTCTGATGTGTCAAGTAAAAAGCCAAACACCCGCTCTTCTCTGCTCCCTTGTCACATTTCCCAGAACCATTTTCTCCCACCTTTATCCTCTTTGCCCCCGTCCCCCAGCCCCCAAGATACTAAGCTCATCATGAGGGGACCCAGATCCCGCTCGCTCGCATAGTTTCATGTTAGGTGCGTGAGTGGATGAATGTCGCACTAAAGTCTATAACTCTGTGATTACAGAAAAATAACAAGATTGACATGAGCAATAGTGACAAGAGTGGCCGAGCCTGGGAAGCTAAGAGAGGGGCTGGAGAGATGGCTCAGCCAGTTAAGAGCACTGGTTGCTCTTCCAGAGGAGCCGGGTTCAATACCCAGCACCCACATCAGGCAGACCCTGCAACTGTCTGCAACTCCAGCTCTAGGGCATCTGACACCTTCTTCTGGCCTCTGTGGGCACTGCAGACATGCAGTGCAGGCATGTGGTATGCACATATGTATATAGACACATACACAGAGAATTTTTTTAAAATAAAAAACCTTAAAACAGCTAAGAGTGCATTGTGCATATCTCAATGTAATGCGAGTCATGCAGACAGGGAACGGTAGTGGCTTGGGCTTGGGATGTCGAGGATGGGCAGTGGCAGGCACACCATGAAGGCATTTTGACAGTAGAACTGACGGGATTTGGTGAGTGACTACATATTGGGTCTCAGGTGAGAGGAGAAGTCTAAGGAGAAAGGGCCTGCTTATTAGAAGGAAGTAGAAAATGTTCAGAGTTTCTCTGTATAGCTCAGGTTGTCCTGGAATTCACTTTGGTAGACCAGGCTGGCCTCGAACTCATAGAGATCAACCTGCTTCTGTCTCCCAAGTGCTGGGATTAAAGGTGTACACCATAACCATCTGGCTAAAACGTTCAATTTTTAAGGGGGGGGGAACCTCAAAGTTTTACACATGTTGACGAAGTATTGGAGAGGTATCCACATTCCATGAAGGGCAAACGAGTCCCATTCTCCCTCACAGACTCCATGCCCGAGAGGGTATATATAACTGGCCTGTTTTCTCGGGCCCATGATTTTAACTTGGCCTATGCAATATCATAAGTTTATGTTTAAAGAGTGTACCAACATGACAGTCATACTCCTGGCTTTCTTGCCCCCTGAAGATGAAGTGTATGTAGCCTGCAACTAAGGCCACTGTCTTAGGTGGGGCTGCTGTTTTACCAGTTTCTAAAGCAAGACTGTGGTATTCTTAAAGCCCTCCTTCCTGCATGCATCCCTGCCTAAACAGATGGCGGCTAAGCCACAGGGCACTAGAGACAGACATGGAGCAGAAAAAAAAATAAAAAAATTAAAAATAAATGGAGGATCCTCGGGGCATGGGGAGAAGTGCAAAGGTCTTGTTCAGGTGAAAGAAAATGTGTAATAAAATTCACCGGTTCAGCTGAACAGGTAATTACAGAGTTAATAAAACAAGGATTCCTGACACAATAGATTCTAACGCAGCCGTGGGTGTCATAGTCGCTAAGTGACTTTTTAGTTTGCTGATCATTGATCCACTAGACACTAACAGCTCCAATCGGATCAATGCTGGATAACATATGAGGAGGACTTTGCATGTTAAAATCTACTGGAAATTTTACATGAAAGAGTTCATTATCTGGGTAATGTGACCTGTGTCCAGATGATACATGCAGAGCATTTGTCAGATTTTTTTTAATGGCAAAAAGAAAGAAAAGATTTTTTCCCCTAAAAGCTTAATTATGTGAGCTATTCTAGTGCTGAGCAACTGAAGCCGCTTGGGCGCTGTGCATGTGTAAACGTGTTCATTTGAGGCCGGCAGAACCTAAACAGGTAGATGGCCTCTCTGTCACTGGACCCCTCCTTTCCCATAGACAGTCAGACAGATAGACAGACAGCAGCCTTCTCCTGTCTATCTTTCTTTTCTGCCTGAGCCAGCTCCCACTTTGCCGAACTCTCTCCCATGCACACAGTTCCTTCGAAGTTTGTCTTTGAAGGTCACCCTGGATTCCCTTTGCTCTTCTTCCTCTCCTGGGCCCTCTTACGACACAGCTTATGGGTAGACTGCAGACTGATAAGAGACCAACATACTGTGTGGCAAAGACATCTCATCCCTTGGTTCTACAAAGCCATGTGACTTACATGGGCAACAATGACCTCACTCACGGAAGCCAGACAAATGGCAAACAGCTCTGGAAATGCGCTTACTATGTTTTGATCATATATATATTATATATATATGTATATATATACACATACATATATATGTGTATATATGTATACACATATATGTATATATGTGTATACATATATACACACACACATATATATGTATATATATAGATATCAAGATATAAGTTACATTAAGAACAGTTCTTACTACACAGGTGGATGAAGCGTGCCAAACGTACACTTAGCACAGATACATACCACACCTAGAGTGACATTACTGGATTAGCACATACAAAAGTCCCACCAGCCGTCTGGGACCCTTGGTGGTTTCTGGGTCAGTCCACTCCCTATCGCTGATTTTGAGACCACTGATCAGTCTTTGCTCTCTCGCTGTGACTTGTTAAGGATGTCACAGATGAAGTCATATAGCCTCTCGTCTTTTATGTCTGGCTTTTTTCAGTGAACATAAAACCTTTACGGCGCTCCCATTCTGCTGCATTTACCCATCTTTATTGTTGAAGAGCATTTCATTATGCTGTAATGGCTGTGCTACAGTTTGCTTAGCCACTCGCCATTTGGGAAGTGCTTAGGCTGCATTCAGTTTGGGGCTATAGTAAATAAAGCTTTCTCTAAACACCCGAGCCAGAGTCTGGGTCCAGGCGTAGACTATTTGACCAAGAGCCCAAGTTTCAAAGCCTCCAGTCCACTGGTTCCCATCCAAGAACCACAGAGTCCTCTGCCATCGTGGCTGCAGCCCTTTCTACTTTCAAACTGGGCCCAGAGCCTGTGTGTGGCCCTCTCTATGTGGCCTGCCTGACTATAAGTCACACGCCATGCGTTCGTGCTGTGACGCAGAGGCAGCATGTTTTTAAAATTGTCCTTAGAGGAAGGCCTTGGCATTCCCAAATCAATGAAGGAATTTACCTGCTAGGAAATCTTCAAATTTAGGTATCTTTAAAGGGAGAGCTTAGAAAATAAAACCTAGCACCGCGACTACCATCTAGCGGCCCATGCACTAACTAGTAGCATGACACCCACAACTTCTCTGGGATGTTAACCCAGTAAAATTGATTGCTATTGAAACAGCACACTTATCATAAGAAATAATAGGAAATCATCTACTAGTGGGTGAGACTTTACACTTGGACAGGAAAAAACCCACATAAATATTACTAGATATTAATTTATGGACTGATAACTTGGAAAATTCTAGTTTACCTTTCACAATTACCCTAGCATCATAGTGATAAAGAACACAGAGAACACTGTCTATAAGAAAGAGTTGGTCCAGAATTTAAAGTTACAGGAGCACATGTGGTTTTACACGTGCCAATGGTGGGAATTGCAGGGAGAAAAACCCCAAAATTAACACATCTGTCCTCGTTCACAGGGCCACTTGGATGTGGATTTTGAGTGTTCCTCAGATTTCTAAACTAGCACGTGAATGTCCTTAAGAGCAGTCAGGGTTGGCCGGTGTCCTTCTCCAGTTTGGACCCTCAATAAACAGACGAGTCACAGAAAGTGACAGATCTTGCAGCACGGGCTCTTCTGGAGCGTGTGCCGCTCCCGGAGGAAATCAGAACGACAAGATCTCAAGTAGCTTGTGAAGTCTGCAAAGAATGAGAAGCAGTGGAAATAGAGAATAGAGTCTTGAAAACCAGAGGGGAGAGAGAGAGAGAGAACACAGAGAAAAGATGCGAATCGCGGGGATGATGTGGGGGAACTTCAGGTTTCCTAAGAGAACGTATGTTTAGCTCTAGCTAGCAGATGCCCCTGATCAAGGCAGCCCGGCAGGGTGACGGAAGGCGCATCAAACTCTAGCATCAGACCATTTGCATCCAAATCATACGGCAATTTCCTCTTGGTCTGTGACCAAATATTTTAACCCCTTCAAGCTCTGCTTGACCCAGGTTTTTCTAGAAATCTCCGTCATCTATTAACACGTCAGGTTGACCCAGTGAGACCCATCCGAAGGAGATGAAATAGTTACCGACTTGGCTGACGGTCTAGACTGTACTCTAATTAACCAATCTGGGGATGGGTTGGGGCTGAAACATTCTCACAACGGCATGTGATTCCTCCGCAGATGTGTTAGGGGCCAGGCATGAGCTGTGGCTTCCTTGTGCTTCCCTTAGGGTGGACAAATAATACTAAGAGAGACAATGTGCTCTCCGTCTGTGGAATGGGCCCCTCACTCTGGATACCTTGGATGTAGCTTGTTCCCCAGGGTAGCAGAGTTACTTCAAAGAATCTCCTCCCTTGAGGTGTGACTCCCCTTGAGGTGTAACTCCCCTCACCTTCTACCTGTGGTCCTTCCACATGGCCCTTCTTGAGGAATGGCCCAGGCACTTGCTTGCTGTTCCTCAGATATCATGATTGCTTAGCCTACTTTGATTCCATTCCCTGACTCGTGATCTTGATGCTAGGAGTCTACAGGGAGCTTCTACGTTCACAAGTACTTTACTTATCAGTATGTAGAAATGATTCTGAATACCAAACGCAATCTTTGTGACTTGCAAAACTTTGGCCCCCACCTTAAGTTGGCTCACTTGGAAACCAGCTAGTCTCTCCTCACACTCCTCTCCGTCCTCCCACGGTTCGTGCTCCTTCTGGCTAAAACCCTAACACTGTCTCTTCACTTTATTTTTAAAGATGCATTTGTTTATTTAATTTGTACATTTGTGCACCTGAGGGAATATGCACCAGGCATGTGTAAGGTGCCCACAGAGGTCAGAAAAGGTTGGATCCCCTGGAACTGGAGTTGCAGGCAGTTGTAAAGTGCCCAAATGTGGGTGCTGGTCACCCATCCTGGTGGGTGCTAGTCACCCATCCTGGTGGGTGCTGGTAACCCATCCTGGCTCCTTTGCAAGAGCAGTAAGTGCCACTCTCGACTGCTGAGCCATCTCTCCAGCCCCCACGGACTCTTTTTGTGGGACCTATCGACCTACTGATTGGCTGATCAAAAGCCACTTTGGCAAGCACTTGAGATTATTTTGATTTTAATGAGAATTAATCCTTTAGGATAATGTTCTTGACAAGCAGGCCATAAATAGCACCAGTAAAGATAAGAGAAAATTTGTGGGGCTCCATATCTTTTAAGGCACTCTATATCAAATGCCTTAAAACTTCCTGGTGAATCTGAGACTCGCTAAAACCACACTCTCAAGGAGGGCTCACAGGACATGGAGGAGAAATTCTCTGCCATCTGGGCACAGACTATTTAAACGGCTTTCCTTCCAGTGCGCTTGGAGGTCCGTGGGCCTACTGTGGGTATTACCAATTCCAAAGGTTGGAGGGGGAAGCTCTGCTGTCAATCCACAGGGGGCTTTGATGTTCAGAACTACTTTATTATCATGTTTAGAGATGATTCTGAATAGCAGAAACAGTACGATTTGTAAGGGGAAACTCCTTAATATTCAGGGATACACTGCTTTCCTGGAAGTAACTCAGGGACTCAAGTGTTCTGTCAGTCCCATCTTACCTTAGATAAATTTCATTGTCAACTACTATATATGTTAACATTCCTGAGATGTTGGAAATCACAGGGAAGCCTGGACTTCAGCCAAGTCTGGAAGAATCTGGCTTTTACAGGCTGCCAAAGGATTTGGTGCAGACATGAGAGATAAGGCCGAAAGCAACAAAACTCCCACAATCTGACTTACACTCCGGTCAGCTTAGCAGATCAGTGGTTTCCAGTGTCGGATGCCGGAAAGTGCACAGTGAAATTCTCAGAGATTTATGGAAGTCATATTGGAAGATATGGAGGTATGGATTAGCCTACACAGCAGTTATTTGGAGAGTTCTGAAGGAACCCGGAGGCCTCTTCTGTCACATAGAGAAGGCCATTTTTTTTTTTTTTTTATGGTTTGGAAAGATTCTCGAAACTTTCCAAATCATAGGCACCTTTAAATATTTGTTTGGAGTGTTTGCTCTACAGTCAGGATTGTATTGCAGATGAGGGAGGAAGTGTTCAGCCAAATATGTGAGCCATTTCTGAGGCAGTGGCATTAAGCCAGGAGAGCCCTAAGATAGAGCAAAAGCTGTTTACACCTCCTCTTCCATACACAGTGTAAACCCCTCTTTCTGGGCATGCTGGATGTAGGTGGGCGAAAAGAAAGCCCGCTGGTCACCATGAGTCCTTTTTGACCCTTTAGTCCTAAATAAATACTGCATTCCTAAAAATCATTCTTGGGAATGAGCAACATTGCAACAAGGATAGGAACCAGGAATTCCAAATCTCTTTTCTTAATCTGTTCTTGGGTTTCTCAGTATCTCCTTTTGAAGGTAGATGCAAATTACCTGCCTACTTTGCCATAGTTACTTAACTTCCGAGATGCAGTTTCCTCTCCTGTGAGAGTTCAAAACCAAATATTGCATGGACAATTGCATTTCTCAAAACAGGCAAAGAATTTCACCAATGTTTGGGGAAAGGAGGAAATGCCATAAGCAAAGAGTTAGGAAGGCAAACAAATGGCACAAAGCTTTCTTTACCTTGCACGAGTATTTGTTTTATGACCTAAAAGGGCAGTGCTTCTGAAAGCGAAATTTTGGTTAGGCCACAGTAGAGGAGCTGTTCGGTCCCACGGGGAGGGGGTGGGTGGGTGTAAGAAATGGGAAACCTGGAGGGCACTACCATAGCCTCCAATGAAAGGCATTGTGCAAGCATAAATTATGAACATAAAATTTTCAGTTTTATAATTATACCTAAGCCACAAATTCCCAGGAGACTTCATACGTCAGTCATTCCTGGAACTTAACTTTAAATTTTCTTTATAAACCAACATGCCATTAAAAACTCCCCTAGTAGAAAGCATTAGTAATCGTGTATTTACTATATAAAGAAAAAGTGTTCCCTAAATATTCATACTTATATTGCTGCATTAGCTACTCTGGAATTGTTATTGGACAAATCTAATCATCTATCCAAGGCAGGTAAAATATTTATAAACACCATTCAAATTGCCCACATTCAGGGGCTTTCATAAAGTCTTTCCAGACAAATTTTCCTCTACAACATCAGAAATGCGTTAAGAGCCATTAAATTATTCTGCACATTGTGGGTCCTTTTCCTTTAATTCTGGCCTACGGGGGCATCCACCAATCATGCCTCCTATATCTTCCCCATAGCCTGCCTAAGTGGTTACAAGAAACCTCTTCAGGAGACCGCCACTCAGTGGCATAAACAGGGTTCTTGAAATGGCGTGTGTAAGATGGCTATGTATTTGGGCTAGAAAAGCAAAACTTTGATCTGTAAGTTTATCCCAACCACTGGGGAACTGGGTGTGTCTACGTAAGTCACATGTGTGACTGGGTAAGTCAGGGATCTGTACAATATCCTTACAGTACACAATTCTTCTCTCCCTCTCTCTCTCCCTCCCCCCCAACACTTCTTTCTCACTCACAAGCAAGAATTCTTCTGAGTGACACCTTCCTTCACATGTTTGAATTTTCGCATAGATTTTTATTTTATTTTTGTGACAGGGTCTCCCCCTATGTGAGAAGCCCAGGCTGGCCTGTGATTTCCGGTCTCCTGTGTTGGATTCTCCGTTGTGGGGATTCCCTGCTTCAGCTAGAGAATTTAAATTATTTCAATAAAGTCAATGAGCAAGACATTCCAGTGTCCCAGCAAGAATGTGAGGACGACTCTTTACCACTTGGCGCCACATTGTCACTGACCATGGTCAGCAGCGTCCCCAGATGGTCCCTATTGTTTCAAGTTTCTAACCAAAGACTGTACACAAAGTATTAACTGTGAAGGTGTAAAGAAGAGGCACACAAATTCAAATGACATGAAACAATGTGATTAGAAGCAAGGCAAAGCTCCTGTCCAAAAGTTCAGGGTAAGAAAGAAAAATATGGGGGTGAAGTTTCTTTAAAAATAAAGGGCGGTGGTGGTATATGCCTTTAATCCCAGCACTTGGGAGGCAGAGGCAGGCAGATTTCTGAGTTCGAGGCCAGCCTGATCTATAGAGTGAGCTCCAGGACAGCCAGGGCTACACAGAATAACCTTGTCTCGAAAAACCTATATACATACATGCATACACACATATATATGTATATGTACATATATGTGTGTACAAATATAGATACTTTACAAAAATAGCTACTTTATGACTGTGAACTAAAGAAGATTTAAACTGATTAGCCTATTTGTTATCAGCCAGTTAAATACTCTTCGGGTTATAGGTTTTCACTCATCTATCTATCAAACATCAAATGGTCACACACAGTCTCTCAGGAAACAGCTTGCTTACAGCTATCCTTCTACAAACTCCCACGGAAAAGAAAGTATTTCTAAATATGTACACTGAATGGTTTACAATTTAGTTAACCAAACTATTTCAGCACATTTACAGTATGTAATGTATGATACACTAACAGGCCAGGTGTGGGGGTAGCTTATGCCTCTAATCCCAGCACTTGGGAAGCAGAGGCAGGAGGATTCTAGCAGGTTCCATAGGAACTGGCCTACCCGATGAGCTCCAGGTCAGCCTTGGCAACAGACAAAAGCAGGTAACGGGACCATTTAAAGCAGATAAATATAAAAGCTCACATAGTAAAAGCAGGGATGGACTTGGAAGAGCTCAGTCTGTCCTTAATTACTGTGTATGTAGTAAGAGTGGTGTTTAATTTGACAAGGACTAAATCCTCTGACAGATATCTGGTAATCTACACGATGTCTATGAATTCCTGGGAGAGATCAAACAAAGTGTCACATTCAGTGGTGGAATTCCGCTCCTCTCAGCATGACATCCAGGGGGCTATGACAGTCATCAGCAATTTCCACTTATTTTTAAATAGCAGTAACTCTCCATAAAAAGTTACATTTTCATAGGGTTATCAAGCTATAATTCACCAAAAACAAAAAACAAAAAACAAAACAAAACAATGAAAACTGTGTAAGAATACAGGCTGATTACAAACCCGAAAGTAAATTTAGACATTTTAATGCTCGAGGTAGGCTACCAGGTGTCTCAGCCAACTTGTTATTACGGCAGCGTCTACCTAAAGGCAAGCAGCAGGAATGCTGGGAAAGAGCACAAAACAATAATTTTGAGAAAATACAAAAATGATATATACATATAAAAAAGCATATAAACTAGTGAGCGTTGGGGAGTGGAGGCGTTTGTAATAGAGAGCAAGTGGGCCAGCTCCAGGCGATTGGCGAGAGAAGTGAAGCTGAACGCTCTGAGACCAAACGAACGGCAACGGTAACACCTGACAACAGGAAACGGAGGCCTCCCCAGGGCACCATGTAAAATTATTATAAAGCGGCAAAATAACAATATAAAGTTAATTTTATTAAAATTAACAATACTTCCCATCAGCACGAGACAATCTATATTCAAAATTAAAACAGTAGGAATGTTCATCCGCAGGAGCATTTCTGATAGGCTGAATATTGTTGATTGCTTAGAGAAGAGTTCCCAGGTCCCCTCTTTCTCCTGCACATCTGTAAACACCCATCTTTACAAAACATCATGTTTAAAGGCCTGAAATGGAAAACATGTTTCCTTATGAAATCTGGCATAGCTAGCACATTGATACATAAATATTACTGTTTAATTTTTTTAAAAAGAAGAGAATTTTAAAAAGAAGAGAATTTCATGTTCTAGAAATAAAAGAAGGGATTAGTTAATCAAAACTTTACCCCATTTCCTACAAACGATGAAGAGAAATAAGCAAAAGTAGTAATTTCATGCTATCACTTTGGCATGGTCCTTGCTGAGTCCAAGGCTCTCTAGCATTAGCGGAATGAAGGGACAACTTCTTATCAGCTGTGACGTTTTGTGCTGAGTTAAAAAAAAAAAAAACCAAAACATCAATTTTTAGGCCCTGTTAGTTTAAAACCTAATAATACTCAGAGTTCTTCTTGATCACCAAAAGAATGCAACTGGACTATAGAAGAAAGCAAAATAGAAAGATAAGAATACATTGGATCCTTACAGTGTGTTTTAGCCTATAACTATGCACACTCTGGAGTACATGCTTCCAGCATTTTAATCGGCACAGCAATAAGCAAATATATTTTGATTAATATTTAATTAAAAGTAAACTTGAACGAATCCACATTACCAACTAGGTTTTGCTTCTCACCTAAACTAGACGAGTTTCTCGTGGCACGTGCTCTGTCTCACTTAAGAGAGTAGCTGTAGTTATATGGAAAACCACACCTGGGGGAGAGCTGGGTGTGACCTGGAAATGTAGGAGCCTGGCTAGGCAATAGAACCCTGGGAGGAGGACTGCTCCCAGGACTACAATGACTTTGCTACCATGGGTTAAAGACATTGAAGAATCTGGTTGCAAACTTTTTGAGAAACCTTCTGCATTTTACACAGATCTTCTTCCTAGGTTTGGAATTCTAAATTCACAAAATGTCTCTTGAATTGCCAGTTTTGTGTCCTTGATGTGACTAAGAAATATAGATTTTAAGGCAGGACAGGGAGAGATT
Organism: Montemys delectorum; assembly: GCA_019843815.1. Lineage (NCBI taxonomy): Eukaryota > Metazoa > Chordata > Mammalia > Rodentia > Muridae > Montemys > Montemys delectorum. The sequence goes on from JADRCD010217364.1 coordinate 14,395, forward strand.
TAAAAGTGACTTGGAATTAAAGATGACATGGGTTTTTTTGGTGCTATTATCAAAGGAAATAAACCAAATTATGTAAAAAAAAAAAACACTATGTGATACTACTAAATTTAATTTAAGCCAAGGACACCCACGGCTGAGGAATAGGCATGTCATTGGAGAGCTCACCCAAAATCACATTATCAATGAAGTTGGACAGTAAAGAAGGACCCTCATAGTGTATGCCATGCATGTCTGTATGTATGTACATATGTATGTATATATGTATGCATGTAGGTGTGTAGGTATGTATTTTAACAAGAACAAGACCAGAGAGAGTCATTTGGTTTCCATCCATTCTTCCCATGTGAACTGTTTCATGTTTTTGAGGATTTGGGGAGAAGGCAAATTACAAGCCTTCTTATTAGCATATTCTGAATATTAGCAATCCTGTCTTCTCTACTTCATTTCTCAAATACTTTATATATCGTCTCCTATTGTGCAGCATGGCTTATTGTCCTCTTGAGGACTGTAAACCCTAGGGGGCAGGGTTTTCTCACCATTTAGCCCCAGTGCTTAAGATAGAGTAGATTTTAAATAGTATTTGTTAAATAAATGAATGGAATGGGTAATTAGTAGTATTAGGAGTCAATTTTAAATATGCAAAACAAAACTCAGACATTTTATAAGAAATCAAAGATAATTTTGTTCAGAACTCAGATTGCTATAAGTTTGGAAGCACAGTTTTGTTTTGTTTTAAATATACCTTTTGGCTTCTTTTGGAGACTATTTTTAAAAAAATTTTCTGAGAACATCCTTGTTTGCAATTGGTGCTAGAAAACAAATGACTCTCTCTGGTCTTGTTTTTGTTAAAATGCATACCTATATACAAATGTACATACATATGCACATATATACAGACACACAAACACACACAGTAACAATAACACCACACACACACACACACACACACACACACACAATCCAGGTTGCAGACTCATCTTTTCTCCTGCTAAGCAGAGTCTATTTTCTGTATCCTGTTGAACAATAGGACCATTCTGAAGAATTTGTGGACTGGTACCCAAGGCATTTTGCAAATGGTCCCGTAGATGCAGATGATGAGATGGGTGAGCAGGATGCGAGAGCATCTCAGAGATCACTTGTGTTGGAGGTGCTCAATGGCTGTTTACACCGAGTGCCATCTGGCTCTATAGATATAATAACAATTATTCCATCGAGGTGTGTAGCTCCCTAAATCATATTAATATACAATGATTCCTCTAGTCTTATAGGAGCTGATGTCTTTGTGTGCTCCCATTTAACCTGGGTAATGTGCTAAAACAAGTCTGCCTCATCATTAAGAATTGATTTTTTATTTATGTGAATGTCACTGGCAATCCCATGATATCCCTTAGTAATTCAGCTGAACAGGACTGCATACCAACACTAATCTATTTTTATGGCATATCTTTAAAAATTTGCAACATCTTGCTGCATTTGGATATTTATATAGAGATTTGTGTTCCCACAGAAAGCTGTTGTTAGCTTTGGAGATACATTTCACACGGCAATAGGGCAAGTATCTAATATTCTTCATTAGCGTTCTTGTATCAGATAAGGGTTTATGTCTTTAAATTATTTAGCCTTAGAACCTTACTTAGATAACATAAATTACAAATACTCTAATGAAAATCATTAGTTAGCCTATTCAAAACAAAACAAAAACCCTCCAGGAATAAAGTTAAAACATTTTAATATCTGCTCTTTGCTGTTTCCCGTGATGACCCGTGCCTGTATGTTATCACTGGTCATCCGTTTAGTCACTGATGTGAACAGTCATTCTGATGTTCTAATATCTGTCTGTCTGTCTGTTTTTAAATTCACAGTCACTTGACTAATCTAAAATGAAATTTTTAAAGTCAATATTATGATTATTTATAAACTCACCTTAATGGCTTTTGCTTTTTTTTTTTTTTTTTAAATTGGGGTTAAAATAAGCAATAACAAGAGAATACTTTAAAATTCTGAGGATAAAAAGTGAAACCATAGAACAGATTTGGGAATAAAATTCCGAGGGTAAATACTACCTCACACTAAACCTAGTCTTCCTGGGGTTGAGTTCAGGAGCAACTGAGATAGATACTCAGGTGGCGGACATTGTTTCAGAAGAGGCAGCAAGCATCTCTCTAGAGCCAGGAGGCTTCTGCCACCCTTTGGGCCTTCACCTGTTTGTTACTGCAGCCTGTAATGGAGAACTGTGCTCAATGCCCTAAGTGTGTATCACCTCGCTTACTGGGAGAATAACTCATAAAGGAGAGACGCACACATTGGGAACAATCCAATGAGGCTCCAATTCTCCCAGTTTCAAGAATTTGATAGACCTTTACCTTGAAGTCTAAACCACTTCAATGTTACTGTTCTAGAAAATTCTTCTGGGGATGTTGCAGATGATTTAGACAATTTGAAGATAAAAGAATACTGGGGCTAGAGTACTATTCTAACTTGAAAAGCCATGTCTTAAAACTTATGGGCTCAAACTTGAGACAGAAAGAAAGAAAGTAAGATAGACAGACAGACAGACAGACAGACACACACACACACACACACACACACACACACACACCCCGTTAGAGTCATAAGTGTTAAGTCAATGAGGTTCAGCGTCACACCAAGGCTTGCACATCTCAAGTTCTAATTTTACCAATAGTTTCCCATGAGCCATGGAAATTATACTCTACTTTTGGTTTATGTTTATAAACTGCAGAGGAGAAACCATGTGCCTTTGTGTTCAATATACAGATACATTTAATGATCAGATATCTTTTCTAAATATAGATCTACAAAAAAGCTAGGGTCATTTCCCCCCCTCCCTGTGTTCTTTCAAAACTGTGGGCGGTAAACAATGGACAAGAATGAGATGCCTGTGCTGGCATGATGGCCTAATGGTGCATCCCATCAAGTCTGATGGCCTGAGTTCCACTCTTGGAACCCACATGGCAGGAGTCCTACAAGCTGTCCTCTAACACACTGTACATGACTATGTGTCACGAGCACACTCGCACCTACCCCCACCCCAATAAACAAACAAACAAGCAAACAAATAAATACATATTTTAAAAATGTTATTGTTATTATCTTTTTGTGTATGAGTGCTCTGTTTTCACATACCCCCAGAAGAGGGAATCAGATCCCATTACAGATGGTTGTGTGTTACTATGTGGTTGCTGGGAATTGAATTCAGGACCTCTGGAAGAGCAACCAGTGCTCTTAACCACTGAGCTGTCTCTCCAGCCCAATAAATAAACTTTAATTAAAAAGAATAATATACGTGTCTGCCAGTATTATTTTAGTGCAAGATGACTTGTAAACGTTACTAAGTATCTGTTCCACAAAGATGATAAAAGGTGGATTAATCATCTAAATGCCTGCAAATAAAGACGTAGGGTGAGAGAGGTTCCCTTTGCCTATCCTGTCCTCTGTCTCACATGGTGGCCTGGTCCCACGCATCACATGATGATGATACCTGGTGTGATCTCTGGCTCAGAGATAAACTAGGGTTTGGCTTGTAAGTCAGATTTTAAAATACAACAACGAGGGTCGACATGACAGTAGCCTGATGATTTGAAGGCTTTCTTTCCATCAGAAAGAATCCTTTCTTTTGGGAATGTGCCAACTAAACTGAGAACACAGAGGCAGCCTGAACTCTACACTGGGCTGGCCTCAACCCCGTGAACTGGCAAAGGCTCAGACGGTGACATTCACAACAGCGTCACTGCCGGCC
>JADRCD010217365.1:0-10092 GCA_019843815.1 Montemys delectorum
CAAGTATTGAGATTAGTGGGAATATAGGGATCAGCTGCACTAGAGCAGTATCTTGATATAAAAGACAGAGCCTCGACTATGATCAATAACGTCAGGATGTGGAAGTTGAGGCTGAAGTGGACCCTTGGGTCATGCTCTTAAAGGCTGTCCATCTTCATGGGGGACCACAGATGTAAACAAATACCCAGGAGCAGAAGAGATGGCGGAAAATCCCATAGATACAACCAGCTACACAGTTTTCATTTGTACAAGACGCAGGCCCTGTTTGCAACTGAACAATAATGAATAGCTGTGCAGGGGAGTGAGGAGTTGAACTGTGTTGATCTGACTTGTGTCCAGGTTACCTGTAGAACCTTTTGATGGCACATCCTGGATCTATGTCAGCTCTGTGTATTGTGAAGAGATGTGTCTTTCTGGTGGACAAGTGACAGGAAGCACTCAGGTGAAGACAGGAAGGCTAGGTCAGGTGGAGCTAACATAGCAGATGTTGTAGGGTCTTCTAGCTTTCCACCCAGAACAGGACTGCAGGTGAAAAGGTTTGTGTTGAAGTCACACTATGTTCCATTCTTAGCTGTGTGGAGCACCACTCACTGCACTGCTTCCTGGCAGGGTCTTCCAGTCCCTCCCAAGATACACCAGGTTGAAGCACTGGGTGCTCTGAGGACAGAAACCAGGATGCAGTGTTCTTTACTCTCCTAGAGAAGCCTTCTAACATCAGAATCTAAACAAGAAAAATGGTTCCAGTACTTGCTGGAGGGAGGTGAAGGTGTAAGGACACCTTTCTAAAGGATCACTACTGGATTGGCAGCAGTTCCAGCATGGAGACAACCTGGCCTCTTTGTTCAAGGTCAGGGGAGATCCAGCATGAGGATAGAGCCATGACTCCCTTTATCTCTTACATCATCACTTGGCCTCCATATATATGGGCCCACTGTACCATAGCTAAGAGCCTAGATCTGATTCTGTTGTACCAACATGTGCTGCCTTCCCTGATTGGACTTGTCCTAGTATTACAGTTTCTACCCACTGTTAATTAATAGAATCCAGAAAGGATGGCTAATAGAATGTGTAAGTGGAAGAAAGAAATCTGATGTCTAAAGCCAGGGTTCTGGCAGAGGCCAATCTTGCTACTATGCTCTAAGGCCATCACATCTGGAATGGTGGTTGGTACTTCCATTATTTCTGTCTGGTCAACTACGTCAGTGCTTGCTGCTGCCACCTGGTGGGTGGAGGCCTCGATGTTGCTTCTCATTTTTCAAAGCACAAGACAGGCCCAGATGCACAAAACCAGCCAGGCCTCTCTGCTGAAGCAAAGAGGTGGTGAAGCGGGGGGTAGGGTGGGCTTGCTTGCCCTGTAGATGATCCACAGTAGCTTTCCTCCTGGTGACCCTTATCACACTCCTGACCCTGGCCATACCTAGATCCCATTCTCTTTCATGCTTTTGACTTTCAGAGAACATGCTCATAGACGTTAATTTAGGCCACCGAACTCCTTTTCTGAAACAACTCCTGACGCCTAGGAGCCACACCATGCCTCCATCTTCTGCCTGAGTCCTCCTGTCCTCCCACAGAGTTAGCTGAAGAAATGCGGCCTCCTGGGATCAGTTAGCTTCAGCCAAGTTGGTGCCAGTCAGCAGCAGGGGAATCTCAGGAGCCTGCTGAGGGTGCACGACCTCTGGCAGGCTGACTGTCTAGGAAATCCGCAGGCCCACTCATCCATGCCTGTCTTCTTCACCCTTCACAGGACGCAAGGTCACAACAAGAGGAACAATTAAAGCTAAGTAAATCCTGGGTCTGCCACTGTAGAATGGTGATGTGTCTCTCCAATATGACTGCCTACCAGACTGAGCACCAGGGAGCCTTCTGTTTGGTTTTAAAGAGTGTGACAGACATCAGCCTCTAACTGGCTCATCCTTGAGTTTCAAGGATAACATCTCCATCTATGATGAGATGATTTTGTTGTCCTATGGAGAAGACAACATGGGACCTCCAGAAACCAGAAGGGCCCTGACCATTGTGATCTATTTGCATGAACAATCATAAATTCATGTGGCCTGTGATAGTGGTGCTGAGAAGAGCCCAGGAAGGGGAAGGGTGCTTTAAGTCAGCAGGATGCCTGGGGATATTCAAATGATGCCCTGCCCTCAGGGTTACAGGAGCGAATTTCAAATCAGTGAAGACTCCCAGAAATATGAGCTTTGGGGGTGGAGGGTGGGGAGGTGGGAGTGTGGAGGTGCAGTGCTGTTTCTCCTTAGCATCAGGTATAGGGTTCTAGGGGTCTGTAAGGTCGAGAAGCAAAGCAGACAGGGCCTCAAGATTATTAGGCTGTTGTTTATATACAGCCTGCTGTGAACACAGGCTCACGGTGTACATCTGTAAGAAGCAGTAGATGTCAGTATCAAATGACAAGGACCCTGCTTTTTAATCTGCAGAGCCAAACTATGCTGACCCTGATGAGGCCAGGATAATTAATTTATGACTGGCCCAAGGAAGAATGCTCTCACTTCCTTGTGTGAACTAGTTGCTTTAATCGTTTACCAGCATCTGTGAAATGATTTTTTTTTCTTTTTTACTAACCTGTTTTAAGGTGTTGCTTTTGCAATCTGTGAAAGGTGAATTTGTGGCAGTTAGGCTGGAACCAACTGAGAGCAAGGTCTCTGCCCCCTGCCCCTGCCCCCTGCCCCCACTCCCTGCCCCCTGCCCCCTGCCCCCACTCCCTGCCCCCTGTCCCCTGCCCCCTGACTTTCAGGGCCTCCTGAGCTTAAGACCTGCTCTCCATTCTTTGTGTGGGGCCAGCAGATCCCAACCAGAAACACAAGTCAGCACAGAAGCTGGCTTAGATGAAGGGAGTTTATAGTTCACTTCTAGGGGCTAAGACCTGAAAATATAAGGCTTCTTCATACGCAAAGTCAGCTGAGATCAGAATTTAACATTTTAATTTATATAAAGTCTGTGAATTGAACTTTTGTTTTATCTACAGATCCAAATGCTGTGGACAGTTAATTCCCACACTGAACTATTAAAGCTTGGAGAACTTAGGGTCTGGACAAATGAGAAAGAGCACTTGCTGCTCTTGCAAAGGGCAGAAGTTTGGTTCCCAGCATTCCTGTAAAGAGCTCACAACCATCTCCAACTCTAGCTCCTGGAGATCTGATGATCTCCTCCATACTCACACACAGACACATGCACATAAGATAAAAATGTACTTTTAATTATACAGTTTTGGATGTCCAAAGAAAAATATAAACTAAAAATTAAATTTTCTTTGGAAACATGTTATGAGTATGGTGTCAGTCCTTAGAGGACACTATCATGATTAGCAGATGGCACTATTAGTGTGTATGTAATATGCAAATAAATTTCCTCCAATAATTATGAAATTAAATACAGAATCGACATTGTCAGCTACTTTGAGAAAGTCTCCAGTACAATCCCCCAGGGCTAACTACTGACTTTCTCGGATTTTTGTTTTGTTTTTGTTTTTTGGACAAGTTTAAGATAAGCTCAGTCTGTGTAGCATAGGTTAACCTCCAACTTATAATTTTCCTGCCTCAGCCTGCTCAGTTCTAGGATTATAGGTTTGAGCCACTATGCTTTGTAAGATTCTTTGACTTTCATTATGCTAATGAGTTACTTATGGAAAAAGAAGCAGGACCTAGAAGGAGCTTGGGACAGCATGTTTTGGTTAACTGAGAAGGATTTCATAGGTTCCTGCTAGCTGCCTGGTTTACAAACTACCTACTGGATCTATCTCATGTGAAATTTGTTCTAGGCTTTTAGTGTTAAAATAGTGGATCCTAGATCTCAGATCATAAATACAAATATAGCCATAGGCCCAGGGAACCCCAGAGTATCTGCCACAAGCACAGTGCTCTAACATGAGAAAGAAGTAAGTTAAATTTATTCACATCCACGCTGTGTCAGAGCAACAGCAGCAAGACACCCAAACCCCCAGGGAGGTAGTGAGGTGATGAATTAGTTCCAGAAAGTCTAGCTGTGTTGCGTCAGTTAGGACTCAATTAAGCCAATGCACGCATGCACACACACATACTCACGTGAGCACACACACACACACACACACACACACACTGAAGCTGGCATCACAGTACATTAAAGTAATAGGAGGCATTTGAACATTAGAAAGAGATGAGTTCTGTATGCTTGAGTCCATCACCATAAGGGAAAACAGGATAGCATAGAAGTTAGACCCAGGTCATGAAAGACACATGTCTGTGTCTTGAATCTCTCATCTGCCCTTTAGGGGCTAGATCTAGGACACTGCTGACTCTATTGCATGTCATTATTCCTTTGAAAACAATTGTCATGGCTTGTTTACAGGCAATGGTCTACTGATACTTAACAGAGATATCACAAAGCTTCTCATGAAATCAAAGTGCTCAGTAGGTGGATAAGGACCTTAGTAAACCAAACAGAGGAAAGAAGGATTGTGGAGGATGCCAGTGGGAGGAGGCATTGAGATAGGCACATAGTACTGTAAACAGTGGGATGAGTACCAGGAAAGAGATGAGTATGGACATGTGGTTGAAAACCCTACAGATCCTGAAGAATAGACGTCTCTTCTTTGGAAACAGGGTCTTACTTATGACACATAATTTGCCCTCAAACTTGCAATCCTCTTCCCTCTGCCTTCCAAGTGCTGGGATTGTAGGTATGAGCCCTTCTACCAACTCAAAAGGAGAAATTTTGAAACAAACGACCCATAATTATTAGCCAGGCTTGGTTGTCAAATGCTTACTTGTGTTTTCACCTTAATAACACAAGTTCTTCTATAACTTAGCACCTTACCTAGCATTCAAAATCTGTTTCCCATCCACGGATTCACTTCAAAGTTATAAATGCGAATATTCATATCAACTCTATTGTTCAGTCAGCTTGGTATACTACATTCCAGTAAAATGTCCCTTCAACCATAGGAAGCACAGAATCAACGTCCTTTTCCTCACAAGTGAATGCATGTAAGTGCTGACACTTGGTGTCAGCAACTGTATCACTTGGTGATCGCATTGGTCTGAACAAGTCACTATGCCTTACTTTATACATGGGAAGGACAGAGAGCCATTCTTCATTGCATGCCAGGCCTATTGATGAAGAGATGAAAATATCTTTGGTAACTATTTCCTCTGTGGACATTGTACTTACCTAACTGGTACTCAGTGAAAGGGTGTCCTGGATGCCTGTTATCTTTCTTTCAAAAAGCCTTGGCTGATGTGTGGTTGACTTTTGAGCAGTGAGAAGAGGATGATGCGTATGGATCCATAATTTGTTATAGATTTGCTATTGAAATTATCAAGAATAGTAAGCCATGTCATTATTCTTTCTTCACTGGTAAGAAAAGAGCAGGTACATTTCTAGTGCCATGTGGAGAACTCTACCCTTCTGACTCTTGTCATTTCTAGCTGGCCTGAGAAGGAGGTGAGGCCATCACAACTCAGTAAATCCCATATGAAATGTGCCAATAATTAAATCCCTCTGCTAATTACATCATGCGTTAGCAGGCTCAGCCTGATACATTACTCATGATCACTGTCTTGGACAAAACAAAATGGGTTCACCAGGGACCAACCTGGGGCAGACACTGATCTAGAAGGAAGCAGCCAAATTCTGTTTATGAAACATGATCTAGCCACATCAACAGCAAGGCTTCCTTCAACCTCCCCAGTGAGCATCAGGTTCATAGAGATAATGATGCCCAACCTTTGCCACCTGCCAGGTCAAGTCTCCTTGCCAGACTATCAGGGTATGGCAAAGGTCAAACAGTTAGTCACTGGCATATTTCAAAGACATTTTTGCTTATGTTGCTCTTTGTGAGAGATGGCAGCACAGTTTTCCACAGATAAAGATCCAAGCTGTTCTTCAGTAAGTGACAATTTAAAGAGTGTCCTGAAAGAGTAATTGGTAGTGATCATGTTACTGTGTTCTTACATTATAAGCACTCTGACTCCAAAATTATTGCACACACACACACACACACACACACACACACACACACACACACACACAGTTTTTCCAGTTTTAACCCAAGAAGTTGTAACTTTTCCTCAAAGTAGGCAATATTATTGATACAATGTTTCTAAGCTTTGCCTTAAACTGCAAAACTATCAAAAGGAGAAATCCAAACAACTCAAACTGCCAAATATACCACATTGGTGTTTCCTACATACTTTCAGATTAAAGAAAAGAAGAATCTCTTACCAGGCTTTTACATCATAAGTAAACAAAATCAGCAAATTGGAAATTCAAACTTTTCTTGGGGTTACAAACGTTTGATTGGACTCTACATATTAAAATCATGCACATTATCCTTTTTTATCTTATTTATTTGTTTGTGTGCATGTGGTGATGAGTTCTCCATGGTGTATGTATGGTTCAAAGACAGAGGACAACTTGTAGGAGTCAGTTCTGTCCTTCAACCATGTGTGAGTCCTGGAGAAACTAACTCAGTCCTTGAGGCTGAGCACAAGGGCCTTCAATGGCTGAATCATCTCACCAGCAGTTATATGTTCTAGTCCTTCCTGTGGTTTAGTCCCTACTCAGGTATCTCTATGAACTTACATGGCCTAATCAGTTACTCAACATAGATAACATGCAAGCACACCCCCTTTCTGATTGGTCAGTCCTTAGGCTTCACTATCCCCTGCATGTGAACTATCATTTCAATATTATAATAAACATGTACAAAATTTTCCACTTCCCCATAGCTGATTGGTTTCATCAGGGATATAAACTTACATTTTCAAAGTAATTTTTGAGACAAACTAAAGTGTCAATGGCTTAAATCAGTGGTGGAAGTTAAAACTAGAGAAGCAACCAGTTGAAACAGCTTCATTCATTTGTGCATAACTACATGGAAAGGCATTTATCCATGTGAAGGATTGTTCACTGGGGATGCCTGCTTAGACTTGGTTCTTGGAGAGAGAGCTTGTTCCCTTCTTAGGAAGGCCTGCTGGTCCATGAGCATCACTTGAGATGATCTTGGCCTGCTCCAAAGACCAGTCCACACTTGTCTTCCTGTGTGACTAAGTGTCTAAGTGTGAGTCATTCCCTCTCTCTCTCTCTCTCTCTCTCTCTCTCTCTCTCTCTCTCTCTCTCTCTCTCTCTCTCTCTCTCTGTCAGTCTTTCTCTCTCTCTCTCTTTCTCTCCATGGCAGCTTCTTTCATGTGTGGAGATTGGATCAGAAAAATTCTGCTGCTGTAATAGAAAGGTTTCAGCATTCCTGTGACCTGAAGCATCTAAAGATTTTTTTTTGTCTATTTGTTTCAGTTTATTTACTCTTGTAAAACTGACAGTGAATGAGAACTCATGTAGGGTATCTGACATCCACAAGGTGGTTTCCAGCTCCAAACTCCACTAGAGGAAGCAGGAAGCCCCAACCCCTGATGTGAAAAGGGAAACTTGTAAAGTCCTTTGCTTGTCTGTGTCTGTACCTGGCAAGAAGTGCCACAACAACTGTTCTGTTCAGGAAATTTTCCTCTCTGCCCATGTGTTCAGGGCTCTTCCCCACTTTCTCTCTATCAGTTTCAGTGTGGCTTTATGTGGAGATCCTTGATTCACTTGTACTGGAGCTTTGTACAAGGAGATAAGAATGGATAATTTGCATGTTTCTACATGTTGACCACCAATTGAGCCAGCATCATTTGTTGAAAACGCTGTCTTTTTTCCACTGGATGGTTTTAGCTCCTTTGTCAAAAATCAAGTGACCATAGGTGGGTGAGTTCATTTCTGGGTCTTCAATTCTGTTCCATTGATCTACCTGCCTGTCACTGTACCAATACCATGCAGCTTTTATCACTATTGCTCTGTAATACAGCTTGAGGACAGGGATGGTGATTCTCCCAGAAGTTCTTTATTGTTTAGAATAGTTTTCACTATCCTGTTTTGTTTTTTTTCTTTTTTTGTTATTCCAAATGAATTTTCAAATTGCTCTCTCTAACTCTATGAAGAATTGAGTTGGTATTTTGATGGGGATTGCATTGAATCTGTAGATTGCTTTCAGCAAGATGGCTGTTTTTACAATATGAATCTTGCCAATCCACAAGCATGGGAGATATTTCCATCTCCTGAGATCTTCTTCAATTTCTTTCTCCAGAAGACTTGTAGTTCTTGTTGTACAGATCTTTCACTTGTTGGTTAGAGTCACATCAAGATATTTAATATTATTTGTGACTATCATGAAGGCTGTTATTTCCCTAATTTCTTTCTCGGCCTGTTTATGCTTTAAGTAGAGGAAGGCTTTTGATTTGTTTGAGTTAATTTTATATCTAGCCAATTTGCTGAAGTTGTTTATCAGGTTTAGGAGTTCTCTGGTAAAATTTTTTGGGTTACTTAAGTATACTATCATATCATCTACAAATAGTGATAGTTTGACTTCTCCCTTTCCAATTTGTATCCCTTTGACCTCCTTTTGTTGTCTAATTGGTCTGGCTAGGACTTATATTGAGTAGGTAGGAAGAGAGTGGACAGCTTTGTCTAATCCCAGATTTTAGTGGGATTGCTTCAAGTTTCTCTCCATTTAGTTTGATGTTGACTACTGGTTTGCTTTTACAATATTTTGGTATGTTTCTGGAATTCCTGATCTTTCCAAGACTTTTATCATGAAGGGGTGTTGCATTAACAAGTGTGCTCCTAGTAATCCATGGGCTGAATCATCACAATATCTATTGTGCCAGATGCTCTATCTGTATGTTCAGTAACTACAGAAGGATCAGCAAAGGACATGCCTACAGAGATCCTATAGGGAAGGGCTAGAGCAGCAGTTTTCCTAGATTCCCTCTTCACAGTGAGTACACATGATACACGCATGACTTCATAACCTTTGCTGGACATGCTTTGGGCAGCTAGGACAACAGGCAGTCCAGGATGATATGACTGGCTGCTTTCTTCTGGTGTTTCTGCATTTAATATGCAGGTTCTTCCAGATGGTTTGCCAGAACTGATAGTGGAAAGGAAAGGAGCCTTTAGCCTCCCTTTTAACTCAAAGCGCTGGCCTTTACAGCTGCTCTTCTGGTGTCTTTTGACCCAAAACCTCCCAAGATCGGTTGCTCAGAAACACCTGCTGATTGGTCTATACACTGCCAACCCCCAAAAGACATCCAGCCCAACCTCACTCTGTGAGTTCCCCTAGGAGGAAGCCAGGAGACTTGTGGAAATGTGGAGTAAGAGGTGAGATAACAGTGATTCAACTTTGAGCTTTGGAAAGGGAATCACCATGGAAATGCCACTTTTGGTCATGACAGTCATACTGTTCCACCTCTTTTAGACCAAAATGTAGCTAACCCTACTCTATGGGTTCTGGTTGTATGGCTAGATGGCTTAGCCTGCATGCAACCCTATCTAACTGACCAATGGCTGACAGTCCCAAGATGTGCATCAAGTAGAACTTGGGTAGACAAGCAGCCCTGTGAATAATGCACATTGTAAGAGAACAACCAACCACCATCTGGGCAAGTCTTAAAATTCCAGTAGAAGATAGAGATACAGGAAAGTAAATAAAGAACGAGCAAGAAATAGTGGAGCTCAATCTCAGGAATCAAGTGTTTAAAGCATCTGCTCATAGAGGTCATTATTCTCCTTGCAGAAAAGCAAGCAAACTTGGCGTGTTTCAAAGTGGGAGTAAGGCACGTGCTGTGATGTAAACAGGCTTTGCCAGAATGGCACCACTGTTCATTAGCAGTATATGCTGCCCTTGGTCAGTACTGCACAGCAGCCTCTTTACTGTGTGTGCTTTGTTAGCTCCCCATTGCAGCTAAAGAGAAAGGAGGGTCACTCAGTGCCTGTCCCAAGTTTATCCCCTGAACCCTCTTCTGGCTGGTGAGTTAATTTTCAGTTCCTTGTAGGATTCACGGAACATCACCAGCTTTCCTTAGACGGCATGAGCCCAGGTCTCTGAGAACCTTCCATACCCTGACACGTCTGAGGTCTGCGTCAGCTTTGATTGCTACCCTTACAATACAACCGAACCTTGCAGGCTCCGGTTTCAGGTGAGATGCCCAAGTTGGTCCAGATGACCACAGAAGTTCTTACTGCCTGACCAGAAACCATGTCATTTCCAGTCATACCTTCTAGATACTTTTC
>JADRCD010217366.1:0-35641 GCA_019843815.1 Montemys delectorum
CCAAAGCACATACAACCTGAATTCCCCTCTCTCAAACTTGCAATGCAGTTGACATTTTTGTTTTGCCTCCAAGTACCAACTTAGAGCTCTATTCCCATCTACCCTGGGGTCTCATGGCCGAAGAAGCCATTCATGGAGCCTTGTTTCCCAGATATCCCTGTGTTCTTTAAACACATGAAAAAGGAACTGTAACTTTTCTAGTTTTATATTTGAAATCAAATGTGGCTGAATGGCTAATACAAGTTCGGACCACTTATCTACTCAAGGCTTACTCCTCAATGGAGTCCTAAAACCCAACTAATTTATTTTTTTTTAAGTAACTCCATTTTTCACAAGACCAGGGGCAAAACTCCAATTCCAAGAAGGAAATCATACCTGAAAAATAATCCTAAGACACCTCCTCTTTAGCAAACAACAGCTGCAATAGCAGGACCAAGGTACATAGAGACAACCTAAGACATCCTTTAGAGAATAGATAACCTGGCCATCCTGTTTGTCAGGTGGTATTGCCCTCATGTTCAGTTCTTGCAGATTAGACCAGAAATGCAGTTTTTAACATATTGACTTTCTTACCTGTATGTAATTCCCCAAGTTTGGTATAACCACATTAAACCCTGAAACCCTAGAGTTGGGGCTCATACTCTGAGGCAGTGAGTCTGACAGAGCTTGACATTGTTTAAAAGCTCTTAGTAAAAGCCTTACGTGTTTTACATCAGAATTGGCTCCTTGGTAGTCTATGGGTACCTGCAACATGGACATAACAGAGGACAGTGTCGTAGTAGCCAGCAAAGAAGAAGATACTGCTTTCCAGTGTAGGCAGCATCACTTGGCAGAAAATTCCTGACAGTGTATATTTCAGTGACAGCTTTCCATGTTGAATATCAAGTTACCATGGTAGACTTTATCATACAGAGATGATAAATAAGCCAGAGAAATAATGGGGGCTGAGTCAAGAGTCAGGAATCCATCCTCATAAGCTCCTCCAACTGACAGTGAGCTCCAAAATTTCACCAATATCACTTGAGATTCCCAAGAATCCAGGGACATAACCTCAGAGCCAATGTACCAGCTGGGACGACTGGGAAACCTTAGAACAAGTGCTTCTCACTGCAAGTCCTCCCAAAGCTTGACTATGTAGAGAGGTGTGCTGTTTATTAACTTGTGGGTTTAATACACTGCACAAACGAAGGCAAAAGCATTTAGTGAGTGTGGGATTGTCACTTCAAAGAGTGCAAAGCACAAGGAAATCTTCAAGAGGAGGGCATTTTGCAGGGAGTTCAAAAACAAAAGAAGACTAGAGCTGAGTGGAAAAGAAACATGTGACAAAGTTTCAAAGGTTGTCAGAAGCTATGCAAGGTCAATGGTGACATAAGGGCCGGTCTGCAGGGAACATTTCTGCCTGTCAGTCTGTCTGTCCATCTTTAATAATTTATAAGTTGATGGGTTGTGATTATAAGGGATAAAAGACATCATGCCATGATGGAGTATTTCAGTGAAGGTAACAGCAGTGCATGTGTGGGACATCAAATACAACCTAGGTGTAAAGCAGAAAGGGTATGGAGGTGAGCAAGGGGCCATGATTAGATGACAAGTGTTTGAGTGGCAGCCTGTCATGTCTAGTATTGGAGGCCCAAATATTAAAACTTCAAACTTCAGTGTATGCATTAATAGTTAGGTGGTCACTAGGGAATAAAGCCCTTTGCACATTCTGATGGGAGCCCTGGAAAGACAGAAATAAGAGTCTTGCTCTTTCTACTTATGGCTCATAGATGCCCTTCCTTGGATGCCACAGAGACTCATTGAGAACATTGCAATCTCAGTGCTTTGCCCATCACTGATCCTTCTGCTACATGTCAAGCAAAGGGTGACACCTGATCACAGTACTGTGTGGAGGTAAGCCTGGGCTGTGGATCTGAACCCCCCAGGTCAGTTCTGGGACCTCAGGGCACATAACACTCTCTGGTTTACATAGATGGCGTGCCACTTGCCTGGGATCTTTCTCTACAGACTCCATTGTTTAGATTATTTAATGCAATCCCATCTCGTTTTTGGTTCTGGCAGGGAACATGTTTAGTAAATGAAAGTCTGTATTGTTTCTTTTTCAAATTAATAAAGGGAAAATATCAGTTTTACATACAAAAATAAATGATGAAAATTGATTAAAGTCGCATTTTATAATGAATGTCTTTATCTTTGTAATATCTGGCATTTTGCAGATAACGTTAAAATCTGACTTTTTACTACTCTTGGCTAGATAATTTAATTTAACACAGTAACAATAACAGGGAGGATTTTAAGCAAATTTCTAATCAAGAGTGTTCTACTTCATCAAATTGCAAAAGAAAGTTGCCTTTCTGTCAGCTTTGTTGATGAGCATGCAGCTCTTTTTACCCAACTGTGCATAATGAGAATGCACAGGCCACTGAGTCAATAGAGTCCTTTAAAGGAAACAAACACAGAAAGTAAACCTGTTTGTACCCACACTGTTACCTCATCTCCCCAGGTCAGCAGCAGCATATTCTGAGGAGGCATGGCCTCCATGCTCCAGCATTTATTCAAAGCTTTTACTGACTGTCATCTAAGAAGCCTATCAGAGTCCAGAACCCAGTGGCCCAATTCCTCAGATGAGCTCTGGAGATTCCAGAACTATCAGGCAGGCTGAGGTTTATCAGAGCGTGGTGATCACCTGACCCTGACTTACAGACTCCCTGTGGCTTGTACAACCCTGAGATAAGGAAAGGTTTGGGGACAGGGGATGCTTTGTATTGTCCCAGATCCCCTTAAGTATCCCTGCTCTGAAATGACAGCAAAATCTGTTCTCATCAGCATTTGTTTCCATTACAGTTAGTGTTGGGAGGGTGTGGAAATGCTTTCTTGTCCCAAGGAAGCCCCAAGCTTTGGGGAAAATGACTAATTTTTTGTGACAGTAAAATCCTGTACCAACATGGCAATCAGGAGCATAACATTTCTAAGTAGCTCCTTGCATTGACTTTGGAGCAGAAAGAACAGAAGCTATGTCTATGCTAACTTTCTCATTGTACACTCTGATCTCATTAAGCTATATTCCAATGTGTACTTAGAACCAAATGCCTGGATAATCCACTTGATAATCATGTCAATACTGAAGCATTCTGTATGTGTGGGAAGATATGTTAGTGAGCAATGGCTCTCCCTGCACAAGCATGAGGATCTGGGTTCAAATCCCCAACACCCACATGAAAAGCAGGGAATATCTGCATATACTTGTAATCCTAGAGCTTGGAAAAGCACAGAGTCAGGAAGATTATTGGGACTTTCTGGTCAGGCAGACTAACCAAATTAACTAACCAAGAGCTCCAGGTTTAGTGAGCAATCTGTCTCAAAGGAATAAAACAAGGAACAATAGAGGAAGACAACTAAATCTTGCCTGGGCCTTTGTATACTTGTGGGTGTGATTTGCACATATGTCTATGAACATGCCACTCAAGCATATACCATATATACACATGTCAGACATACACATGCACACTCGCTGATACATATACATTCATAGATAGACATACATACACACAGCACATACACAGTTCCTTCTATGGACACACGGAAGCCATGAGTTAGTGACAAGTTCCAAACAGAATGGACAACAGAAGCATCTTCCACTCAACATTGTAACATGCTCATCTCCAAGCTCATCTGCTTCCCTATACAGAGCACTAAGGGCTGCTGTTGGGACTTTGATGGAAAGTAGTGATGAAGTGT
The DNA here is from genome assembly GCA_019843815.1 of Montemys delectorum. Taxonomy (NCBI): domain Eukaryota; kingdom Metazoa; phylum Chordata; class Mammalia; order Rodentia; family Muridae; genus Montemys; species Montemys delectorum. The sequence goes on from JADRCD010217366.1 coordinate 3,739, forward strand.
TGTACCATCTTTGGGTAGGAAACTGATGGGGCAGACTTCACAGAGGTGTGTCAGGTAGGAATAGAAGCATCCTGTACCATGTGTACAATTACTATGGAATCCTGCCCTTCCAGGAAAGGGGAGGGTGTCCTTCTTCCTTCCAGAAGGGAAGACACTCCCAGGAGTGAGTCTCTTTGTGTCACTAATCAGTTTGGTTCTCAGACTCCCTATCAGAAGCCACCTTATTTTCTACTTCTATTTCTTCAGCTGAAAGCAACTGACAGTGACAATGTGTGTGGTGGTTGAGAGAAAACACAGGGGTCTCAAGGGCTATGAGGGGCCATAGCTCACTGAGTTCCTGAACCTTCTTATTCTGTCTACAACTACCTTAGGAAGTACATGCTGATCTTCATGATCTTAAAGTATCATTCCTCACCATTCTACCCATGACCAGAGGCATAGAATTATAAGAATATGTGAAAATCATTAAGATAGGTTCTCATGTAGCTCAACTGCTCTTGAGCTCCCTATTCTGCTGAGGTGACCTCACAAGTGTGGCAGTTATAGATGTGTATCACATCTGGTTTTATGTGATATTGGGTAGGTAATCCAACAATGCTGTGTATATGCTTTATATACATAGGTATATAGACAAATATGCTACCCACTGGGCCCCAGCCCCAATCCCTACAGAACATCTTTAATATGTCTTTATTAATGAGTGACAATAAAGTGGTGTAACTGTGGGGTTTATTTAGTGTATTATCACATGGACCTAATTTTTTAAGAAAGTTAAACAACTATTATTGCTGTTATGACAGAGGAAAATTTTTTTGAAAATTTTATTCAATGACTTCAAGTTTTAAACTTCAATGTTATGAATTTAGTTAAAAATAAGATTTTGAAGAACACCAAGATCTTTCTTCTCTATAGCATAAATTGAAATAATCATCTTTCTGAGTTCTAGTTCCATTATACTTCTCTGACTTTTACAATTCAGTGGACTTTGAAAAATTACTTAATAGTTAATCTGATCACTTAGGTGGCAGACTCTAGAGTCAACTAGGAGCCAAAATTATGGACATGCATGGGAGGAATTATCTAAAATAGGTCAGCCAGGATGAGAAAACGTATTGTAAATGTGGGTGGGACCATCCACTAGCCTGGAGTTTTAGACTACAAAAAAACAAAAAAAGCAACCCAAGTATAAGAACCCATGGCTCCCTGCTTCTTCACTGTGTATGTGATATGACCATCTGCCCCTAGAGCCTACAGTTATTACTTTCATGCCATGATGGACCATAACTTCCAAGTGTAAACAAAATAATCCTTTCTTCATTAACTTAGTTTCCATTTAGTGTTTTGCCATGGTAACAAGACAAACAATTAACACAGCACAGACAAGTATGTATACAAGGTTGAATAGCAGAAAGAACCGAAACCCTCCATACAAAATCATAGCTGGCTTTAGAACTGTGAGGTTGTATTCAGCCAGGTCAAAACTTAAAACTCAGGGCTGTAGAGATGGCTGAACAGTTAAGAGCACTTACTCCTATTTTATAGGACACAGGTTTGATTCCTAGCATCCACAACAGCAGATTACAATCATATGCCAGTTCCAGTAGTCCCAGCATTCTCTTTCAGCCCTTTCAACAGCCAGGTAACAACATAGTATACACATGCTTACATGTAAGCCATCATGCACGCAAAATAAAGGAAATAAACCTCTGAAAATGAATCTATGAAACTAGGAATCAGAGTTCAAAATGAGGAAGATATTTATACAAGACATGAAGTGATGATCAGATGTCTTCATGAGACCCAAATCCTGAATTAAAAATAAGAATATTTTCACTATTCAATGTCAAGAAAACAGGACTAGAGTTCTAAAATTCACAAGTTACTCATGAGGCAATAGTCTTTCATAAAGTGTGAGTGTTTTAGTTTACTTTTACCTGTGAGGTATAGAGAAAACCTTGTTTTATCTGCTTGAACACAAATCCCTCTACACACAGTCTCTTCACAGGCTCTGTGATTAGTTGCATCTATTTTTCTACAATGTGATACTGAATTTAATCTCATTTTACATCTGATTGAGGTATTGTCTACCTTGTGACAGAAAACATAACACAAAATTGAAGCCTAAAGGGAAGACTGAGAAGGATGACAACTGTAGATCCTCTACAGAGAGTGGTTTAACATCCCTGAGTGCTGTGCCTTGCCCTCTCAAATGTACAGAAAACAATTCTTTCCAATTAGCAAGAAAATTATAACACTCTAAATGCCTTAGATCCTATTCATTACTCCTATTCCTGGTTTCTTCACCTTTCTGTGAGATTACTTACTCTTTGAAATCTGAGTCATTCTGGGCACACTGAAGATGTGACCAACAGAAACAGTAATCTATTGGTGTTCTTATTGGGATGCATCCATTGTACTTGATGAGTTTCATAGACACTCTGTAATTCAAGTACATTATTCATTTGACCATATTAACCCCGTGCCCTCCTTTTATCTCCCCATTCTGTCAAAGATAACCTTGTGATAAGATGTGGTAAGTGTGCACAGGGGTGAAGTACTCCCAGTGAGCTAATTCCTACATCTAACTCTACCCTCAACCCCACAGGGCAGGCACATTTGAGCCAACACTTAGACATGAGCCTAAAGAAACTTATCTCACTTGCCAAACACAGAGACTGTTCTGTAACCATAAGGGCTCAAATCCAAGCTTCTTGGCCTGCCAAAATGTCAGCCTTCAGCCACAGAATTACAAAGCATCTCAGAGCTAACCTTGTCATTCCACCTTAAATTTTCACAAGAGAAAATTGAATCTGAAAGACAAAAATTAAATGGCTGGCCCAAGGTCATAGAGTTCCTGAGCTGAAAGACAAAGGAGAGGTCTGAACATAAGTGGCTTGATGGAGTGGGGTGTTCTGCCTACTACACTGCCCATCCTTAGCCGTGTGAGTCTCTGATGTGACATATTCATCAGAAACTTTTAGATACCTGAACTTAAATCTCTGAAAGCTTAATGTATTTTTCCCAAATGTAAAAACAAACAAACAATAACAGCAGTGAATATTATAACTGAGAATCTGTCCCTTTGACAGTCCCACAGCTGCCAATGCGCTGAGTGACAGGACACACACATCTGATAGTATGCAGAAGCTGCGTGCTGTGCAGTCTTACTCATTTCTACAGATCTCCTGTGAAACCATCATCACTGTGCTTTTCACCTTTTCTATGGAATTAAAGCATCTTCTCTTTAGATGAAGGATGTTAGGATAGTTCACTAAATCAAAACCCAGGATTTTGGCCCCTGCCTTTAAATGCTCAGAGTGTATATCACACAGTCTATCTATTGAAATGATTTCTCTATGGCATCATTGTGTGTTTCGTCTTGTCATTCTGTATTTGCATACAATTTTGCTCAGCTAAGCAGTTCTGTTCAGTTCCAGCTTCCATGCACAAGCAAACGTTGAGGCACTTAAGAAATACGTGGCTAAATGAATTTAAGCACTGAGCACTAAAACTGTCATTAGTTTCAGCGCCTGCTTTGAGTAAATATTCTTCCAAAATTCCATGTGCTTTTTAATGGTTACTTTAGCAGTATTCATTTAAGAAACATTTAGCAATTAAATGTGGCAGATTTCCCAATAATAAAGGTTGCTAAATAAAACTCAGCAAAGTTTAATGGATTCACACCACTACAGAAGAAGTTGTCTTACTTTTGATTGATACATTTTGAGTTTTCAGTGTTGGCTTAAGGATAACTCTGTAAGTACACTTTATAACATCAGATATTAATAAACAAAGAATAACTTAATTAAGGTTTACAAAATATTTGACCCTCTACACACAAAAAAGATGCAAAAATAGGAGGAGAAGGTGTTGGAGAGGGTAGGTCCCTCAAGAGGAGCTTGAAAGGGTTGTGAGGGATGGCTATGATAAAATTATATTGCATACATATTTGAAATTCTAAAAAATGAATAAATTAGTATAATACTCAGAAGATATGATTTATTTTTCTTTTTTGCTGTTTTTTGTTTTTTAAATAGTTCTCTTTGTTTAATCCTGGAACTATATAGAATATGCTAACCTCTGACACACACAGATCTTCCTGACTCTGCCCCCCCAAGTACTGAGATTAAAGGTGTAAGTCAGACCACTAAGCATGTTCTTCAAAATGTCACAACATTTTAGAATGATGAATTTGGATATTTTAATTTTACTTGAGTTGTGTTGCTTTGATTTACATCATAGCTTTAATTGTTGTTTTGGGCTAACAGGGGAAGATATACCCATAATGATTTTGTATACCATGTAAACGAGGTCATCCTTGTGTTATTCAAATGCTGATTGCTCTGCCCACATATCTTGTTTCAATATGGACACAGCACTGTAATGCTTGTATCAAGAATCTCCTGTCTCAAGATTGTATAAGCAATATTTACCATTTATTCTCTGCCTTGTTGATAAACATTGATCACCTAATGCCTAGATAACAGAGAAGATAGCATGGAAGCTTCCACAAGCCATGGGGAACAGAGAGAGAATTGGGGGTGTTTCAGATTTGCCATGAGGATTCAGAAGGACCACGAGGAGAGGGTCTGAGAAGACATCATGGAAAGAAACAATTAAAGCAGAAACAGCTAAAAAAATATTGAACTGCAAGTATGAACTGGGATAAGGGCTGGGAGTCAGCCAGACTAGCATAGAGGTTAATATAAATCTATATTGCCTAGTTATTAAGGTGTAGTTTGAAATAAATCTTGTTTCTCTATGTGACCATGGGGGACTAGCAAAGATAAGGAAATATAGATGCCAGATGTATTTACTACTTACATTTATATTAAAAATAATTCACTTTAAAAATGGTGTGGAAATTCCCCATATCTGTCCCACATTCAGTTCTACACACACAGCCTCTACTGTGTTCAACTGCTTGCAGAAACCTGTTCTGTTTGTCCGATGCTGTGCACACAGGACCTGTTGCCATCATCCAGAGGTTTAGCACCCATGTAAGGATTCACTGTTGACTTTGTATGTTCATTGTACATGACTTCAGTACACTACACACATGATGGCAATATCCTACACACATGACTGCAGTACACTACACACATGATGACAGTACACAACACACAGGATCACAGTACACTATGTACATGACTACAGTACACCACACACATGACTGTAGTACACTACACCCATAATCACAGTACACTACATACATGATCACAGTACACTCCACACATGGTGGCAGGACACTTACAGAGTCATATCTCTATTGCAAGAATCTACCTGTTTGTTCCTCATGTATACTAGCTCCTTGTAACAACTGACCTTTAAAGTATTGTTATAGTTTTGCATTTTCTAGACTGAGGGACATTTTTGTCTCAAAGAACCTCTTTTATAGGCCAGCTCCTGTCCCTGAGTAACATGTACTTTATCCACCTCTGTTTCGGCATCACCTGGTAGCTCATGCAGTTTTAGTGCTGGGTGACCCCTCACTGTGTGATAATATACCTTAATATACCCTTCACCCATGGAGGTCATTTATTTCACTAACTTCCAGATCTGGTTCCAGATCTGGTGACATAAATTGTAAATGTAGCTGCTACAAATCTTTCGTGCCTGCTTTAGTGTAGATGGGCATTTACAATGCTTCTGAGTGGACACCAAGGAGCACAGTTACAGATCACAGGAGTGTGTTTCCTCCCCTGTGGACACTACCCTTGCCTTGCTTCCTGCACAAAGTGCTGATGTGTTTTATTCTAGAGGAAAAGCGAGTGTCTTTGCTGCTTCCCATCGTGCTGATATTTGGTGCAGACAATTCTAAATTTTGACCATTCCAGGGATACCATAGTTTTTAACTTTTTAATTCTTCTAAAGTCGACTACACATAACTCCATTATTAGGTCCAGAGATAAGGGGACCTGGCAGTGTTAAAATGTGTGGTTAAAATCATGCAGCTAACATTGCCTGTGGGATTAAAGCCGGAGGAAAATGGTGAAAAGCCAGAAGCAGCATGCTCTGGTAAGAATTAAGATAGAGGGGCTTTCACGCAGGAGGGTTGCCAACTTTAGGCAGTAGACAGCTATGGGTTCCAAGGAAACCCCTCGGGGTACAGCGCTCTTTGAGACCTGGGGACAGGCAAGGGCTTAATGTGCATGAGCACTGAGGCTCACTCTTGGCTTCAGCTATTCAAACCATCTCAACTGCAGATGAAAACCGACTTAAGAAAAGACAGTCTTGGAAATTGTGACTAACAAAAACCAAGGTAGAAAACTGACATATATAGTGTCTGGTATTGCTTTCCCTTTGTTCTTTGTGTTTTTATTAAATCAGGAGCCAAGGTGGTTAGTGGTGCTGATTCCCTTGCAAAGTGCTTCCTATGTCACCCTAAATGGGATATGGTGACATAATGAATGCTGTCATGTACTTGTCACATGACTTCTGGTTGGTTCTATAGACTTCCTGGGCTTTCAAGAGATGTTTAAGATAGGAATATGCGCTTGAGAGATAGACCTATAAGCACAGCCTGAGAGGGATATAAGCAGAGTGCAGAGTGAATAGCAGCTGGTATGTGTTACCCTGCCTTCCCTGTCAACACCGTTATATCCACACTGAAGAGTTAAAAGGATAATTTTTTAATTACTCTGTACATTATGTGCTAAAATGGGAATATAAAATTGTTACATTCTTATACCAATGGACTATAGATAGCCTTCTGAGACGAAACAAAAAAGGATTGAGAAATGACTGACATATTTGATACATGTGAAAGATTTTGAACAAAATTATTTTTAACAAAATTAATGTTTGGCAGTGGGTACAAAGGGAGAAGGGTAGAAAGACAGCCAAATACTCATTCATGAAGTCAGAACCAGAGCCCACATGTGTTCAGGAAATAATTAGACATTTTGGATGTTAAATCCACCTGTGGTAGCCGTAGGTAGCAGGTGCACTCCCAAACTGCTCCCCACCTTGAAAGCTTTCTACCAAGAACTTCTGATCTGACCGTAGGCCACAGCCAAAGCTGAGAGTCAGAGAAGCTGTATCAAACCACCCACATTCAAATGAGGCAACGGAAGGCTTTCCGAGTATCAGCCCTTTCAGGTGTCTTTTGGGTTATGTTGCTTGCAATGGTTTATTTCTTTTATAAAGACACACTGGGTTTTTGATAACATACATTTAAAAATATTGATGAGTTGGTGGACACAGAGGTTCAAACACAGGAAGTATTTAGAGGCTCTAGCACTTGGGTAAATATACTAAAGTCATGGTTGTATAAGGGTTTGTGATGAATGCTGGCTGTGGGTCTACCTACAAAATCTATCTGAAGCCACAAACTTAAACAGACTGACACACTCTCCCTCAGAATCCCTCAACTGTCCATGGTTCCTCGGTTGGAGGGTGAGGCTCAGGAGCCTTCTCCTCACACTCTGTACTGGCAGGTTAATGTTGAGTGATGTCATCTTGTGCCACTCTCTGGTAGCTGCTGTGATTTCTAGTGCGCATTGCTCATGCCATGTCTAGAAGATACTGTTTTGCTCTGGTCCTTCAGGACTTCTGGGTTTTACTCTCTCTGTACCTTCACTTTCATGACCATCTGAGCCTGTGTGCGTAGCCGTTGCCCCATTGTGACTGAGCTCTCTACTTCTCTCCTTCTATCCCCTGCAGTCTGACCAGTTGTGAGTGTACGTGTTAACTATCATTCACTGCACAAAGGAATTCCCCTGATAAGGTCTGAGAACTGCAAGAAATGCCTATTTCTTTAATACCATGGTGCTTTAATACCATGTTCATTCAGCAAAATAATCATTGCAGGTTTACCCCTGGGACCTTGGAGCTCCCTATGGGTTATCGTCCAGATTTTCAGTATCAAGAATAGTTTTCATCCTGTGGAGCCAGACTAAATCTGACTAGATAGCAGTCCCCCAACCCTGTAAAATTCACATCACTTTTGTTCCCACAAGCATATCTCATTGATTTAGATTTGTGTGATTAACTTGGAATACCCACAGAATCCAACAAAATAGAGAGAAACTAAGGTGAGGAGGAAGGTTGCAATCGCTAGCTAAGGGGCAGCGGTAGCAGAACCAAAATAGTATGGAGAGGAAATGAGGGGAGGCTTTTAAGTGAGGAAAAGGATAGGAGGTTATGATAGAGAAGGGAAAGGTCAGGGAGCACCAGCTCTGAGGACATATGAATTTAATTTTAATATAACATCATGTAGTATCAATATAAAGCGTGTGACATCCTTTATACTTAGTAATTCGATTCATTCGGAAAGGAACTGTCTCATCTTCTGAAGCAGACATTTGGAAAGAACAGATCTTCAGTGGGCTAATCCTTTTCTCCCTAATATTTGACAATCATAGAACAAGTATTTAACAGATATTGAATATAGAGTATTTTATGGTAACAAATATACAATTTTTTAGAGTAAGACTCCCATAGAACTTACTAAACTAAGCACAAATTAGCCCATTTTTCCTAAGCAAATAAACTGGTAGGATATTTAGAGCTAAGTTTATTTGTCCTGATATTCATGTGCCTATGCCAAGCTTCTAATTTCCTGTCTCTCGATTTTACCCTTCTTATTTTCTTGGCTCACAATCCAATTTGCTTGAGTAACTTCATTCATAAGACAAATCAACTAAATCTCAGTCTAATAAAAAATGCCCATTATGCATGATTCTCTCATTACTTACATCAAACACTTGAATGCAATTGTCTGCATGTTTTTACATAAATTACATCTCATGCAATACGACCAGATTTTGTGTTCTTCTCTGCATAATGTAATAATCATCGCCCCTCATTACAATATCATAGTTTAATGCCACCAAAGTAGTAGATAATGTGTTCAAAGGAGAGGAACAATAATGCATATTGTTTAGGATAATGCTTCCTGGAGAAGCCACACCAAGGACTGTTTCTCATTTAGTCATCCTAAAGGGCAAGCAAGTATGCATGTGTAGTCTTCAAATAACAATTTTTTTCAATCAGAAATAGAACACTATGTCAAGCTAAGAAAATTTAGACACAACCCAAAGAATATGAATAAATAGTGAATGAACATTTTTATCTAGAGTAACCGTGGGATAATTATAGAGGTCTACTCTGTTCTCTAATTATGCTCAGTAAAATAAAAAAAAATCTAAATAAACATAGTGACATATGAAATCTGTACTGGGGACAGGAAAGACTAGATAAACAAGACACCTTGTTATAATATACCATATCTCACTCAAATCTTATAAAAACCTCTAAGAGTCAATAACACTTTCCAGCAATTTAATATAGTATGTGGTACAAATCAGTAAGGCTAGAATCCTTGATGAACCATGACCTGGATAAGATGACCCCATTACTACTGGAGTTCCAGTGTTTGTGACCTTTTGAAGCCCTCTTCCTTTAAGGAATGCAACACCTTTTTTATCCCAATTAGAATATATCCAATTTTAGAAATGTTCTTAAAATACCTAGGTTTCCATTACTCTATTTCTAAATTTGCTGGAAAAGTATACATCTATTATTTGTGTGGTCTCTGTATAATGTTAGAATCCACAGAAGGAAACTCTTATTTATCAACCACAGAGGGACTGAATTGGTCAGGGCTTGCATGGCTATCTTGAAATAGTTATGAAGGATAGCATTAAAAAGAGACAGGTCTCAAGATACAATAGAGGCTAATTATTTTATTGATTTTTACTTCATCTAACATATTACCAAGTCATAACTGGTTCTGATTGCTAATTAAAGTGGAGTCTGAGAGCTAGTATATCACTTGTCCAAGGTTCCACATTTTAAATCAAGAGCAAGTAAAAACTTGTACCCACAGTGCTTCTAATTGCCTGATTCTGGTCTTCATATTGCAATAGAAGATTCTTATCATTCTAATTAATCAGATGTAATAAATTAATCCCCAAACATACCTATCTCAGTTAATATATTCTAGTAAATACAAGTTGACACCCAAATGTGTACAGCTCTGCATCCATGGATTTAAAATACCAATCTATCTATCTATATACATATTCATGTCAAAATACAATGTAAAGAACTCTCAAAGAAATAAAAAAAAAAATAGTAAGCTCCAAAAAGAAAACCTTGAGTTTGATTATGATAAATACTTGAAAACAAGGAACTCTGTAGACATCTACCACTTTCAAAGAGGCCCAGCTCTTCCTTAGTACTTCTTGTTAAAGCAGCACTCACTCACCTCCAGATAGTTTTCAGGGGCTTAGGATGATTTCACTGAATACATTTTATTTATTTATTTATTTATTTATTTATTTATTTATTTATTTATTCCCAGCTTGTGACTATTCAAGAAAGAACAATCAAATAACTCATTACCTCGCATTTGCATGGCATTAAGCATTTTCTCAACTAGAGATTCCTGGAAATATACAGGTGATGCTCTTGTACTTTATGTAAATCTCATGTCATATTCTACACAGGGCTTGAGTAACCACAGAGGTTAGGATTCATAAGAAGGACCCCGGAAGCAATCCTATTGGATAATGAGGAATAAATAAAGGCAGTGATGTCTAGCTAGGTAGCTGGATTTTGAAATCTACTATCATACAAGTAAGTCTACCAGGTAAGAATATAAGATGGTAGGAAACAGGTAAGAACTGTGAGCCAATCGGCAAGCAAAACATAGATAAAAAAAAAAAAAAAAACCAGGGAGAGAGAAGAGGAAAGAAGAAGCCAGGATACTTAAGTTGGGATCCTAGACAAATCACACATTCCAAAATACAGATAAATTCTCATGCTAATCAATCTTACATTTCCCACTCACCTCTTGACAGTCTAACATATCTGATGTCACACATTTAATTTAAAATTGAAGTTCTTGAAATAATTGCTGATAGCTCTTGGATATGCCCTCTGCTAAAGCCCTTTTCCTTGCCCTTCATCATTTTAAGTATATTATATCCCCTTTGAAGTGAGCCCTGGGCATGTGTCACTGACTTCTCCTTCTGTAATTTCAGAGGCAAATTCTGCCAAGAGTAATATTATCTGAGGAATTGTGTAGGACCTTGACCATCAAGAAAGATCACTGCTGAAAAGTGGTTTTTAATTACTTCTTAGTGGGGAAAATTGAGCTCAAGTCACCAAGGTGATCTTACAATGCCAGCCAATTAAATAAAATCATTTATATTTAATTACCTCCACCTCAGGGTTACATCCTCGGGACAGGGATGTGTCCACTGTTTAAGGCAAAGTTGTCTTTGCCATGTTTCCCTGGTTACTTTTTAAGAGGGATGTGCTTGAGTCTGACCTTATTTTACTAGAATTGAATTTTTATTGTTCAATAGACTATGCTTAATTAGAAGATGCCCAAGTCAAGAAAACCAAAAGTATTCACTTACAAATGAGAGTTTTGATTTGAGAACACTGTGACCAGACAAATGATAAAAAATTTAATATACAAATGTATATTTTGTGAAGATAGCATCAAGATAGTGTGGGAAGCATGCCAGGTGGGGATATAACAAAAAGAGTGACACCCTTTCCCATTCTTATTTGTGTTGACAAAACATAAAGTGGGACAAGTCTAATAAAGAAAACTCACAAACATTCAATGTTTTTATCTAATAGTTTTAAGATCTAAAATATGGTAATTAGAGAAATAATTGGGAAATCATTCTTTGTAAAGGCAAGAGTAGAAATTCACATCCTGATGATGATGACCAGGAGGGAGAAAGCAATAGTGTACCTGGGGTTAAAGAATAATTTAGGAAGAACCAAGAAGGTCATGGGAGCCTGGAGTTGTTAGGTTTAGATTCCCCCATTTTTCTGCGGGGTCTTTATGTCACTGCAGCATCTGTCTCTGAGAAGAATGGATGCCCTAGTGCTGTGCTCTACACAAATCATCTGAGGACAAGGTTATCACTACACCCTGAGAATATTTGAGAAACACAACTTCACTGCCTCAGTGTTAAAACAATGGCTCATTGGCTACTGTACCAGATCAACATTGGGTGATCTGGAGCTTGTGCATTTGGAGACCCTGTGCTCAGTGAAAGCACAAAGTACCAGTTACAGCAGCTGGCTTATGTGGTACTACTGAATCCTAGTTTTATTACCTCTTTCAACAATAAGAGTTATTATATATCTAAACACCAAAATAAAGTATTATTGAATTGGTGAGCACTATTTTATAAGCTATTTAGACAGTACTAACCTTGATTTGTAGTGCCCCCCAATGATAATCCTCCTAGACAGTAATAAGAGTATTTGTAAGATATAATCATAAAGGTCATAGCAATATTCTATTAACTGATTCTATGTGTGAGAATGATACTTATAAATTCAACTCACAAAAATACATGATTTGTATAAAATTTAATCTTCAGTTCTTTTTCCTCTTTAGATCTATTTTATTCTTATGTATGAGTCTCTCTGTCTCTCTGTCTCTCTGTCTCTCTGTCTCTCTGTCTCTCTCTCTCTCTCTCTGTGTGTGTGTGTGTGTGTGTGTGTGTGTGTGTGTGAGGTGTGTATGTGTGTGCCTGTATGTGTGTATGCCACATATGATGGTGCTCACAGAGGCCAGAAGAGGGTGCTGAGTCCCCTGGAGTTGTTATAGATGGTTGTGAGCCATCTTGATATGGGTGCTAGGAACCAAACGTGGCTCCTTTGGAAGAACAGCAAGTGTTCTAAATCACTGAGCGAATTCTATTCTCAATGTCAAAGAGTGCACGAAAGTGGAATAAATATTGGATTCCACACAACCTCAGTCAACCAGTGTTTGAGACAGGTGTCCATGGACAGTGAAAAGAGGCAGTGGTTTGCCAAATCATTCTGGGAAAAATTGATATACAAATATAGAAGAATGAGAGTAGATTCCAAGTTCCACCTTGAACAAAAACTAGTCCCGAAGTCCCAAATGTATAAAAGTCTTTAGCAAAAGATATAAAATTCTAAACCAGCTAGAAGAAAATTCAGCACAGGAAGCTTCGAGGTTCAGGCATGGGGATAGACTTTCTGGAACAATAATAGGAAATAACCCCAGATAAGCAATCTGAAAGACATCTTCTCAGCTGAGACAGAACCAGAGGAGAGAAGAGAAAGGCCTTACTGTTTGAGAAAAGACTACATATCTGACAGGTGATTAATATTTGATCTAAATAAGTAACAAAAACCAAAATAAAACAAGAAAACAGTAGAAATTAATCCAATCAATGGATGAGCACACAGAGTGAACAGATGCCACACAAAAGACAAAGTGTGAAGGTCAATATATATTTGAAAAATACTACATGACCCAGCCATTGGAAAAGCACCAGTCACAACAACATTGGGAGTTCACCTTACCATCATCAGGGTGGCTGAAAAAGTAAAAGAGCCCAACTGCTGTCAAAGAGGTCTGGGACTGGACCATTTCTCTGCTGTGAAATGCAGCAGCCAGCCACCATGGGATGCATTCTGGAGGGTTCTCAAAATCTAAAAACAGAACATCCATAGACAGGAACCAGACACAGAAAGGCAGATAGTGTGTGATTTCTCTTATTGATAGAAGCTAGATTTTATACACATATTCTTACATTTCAGAAGTTAAGACAGAGAGGAACTACTTGGGAAAATGAAAAGGATTATTGAGGGATGGAATAGGAAATGGTAATGGAATATAAATAAAGTAAAATATGTAATATGAATGGAACAAAACGTAATTAGATCTATCTCGTTGTACCCAAACACTAACAATTTGTTTGGAAAGAAAAATATCAAGGGAGACCTTTTGAGCACTATCTTCACTGCCTGGTAAAGATGAAAGGTATAGAATTCTATGCTAGCAGTGGTAAATTTATTTCTATAATTCTACAAACCATCTAGCACATGTTTAGAGCACTACCCACCATTTTTACATGTTTATTGATAAAAATCCGCAAATGTTGAGTATCATTATAGCCATTCATCCAGAAACTAGAACAATCAAATTCAGAGTTCTTATCCTATACAATTGGTTCATAAAATAACCACCTCCAAAAGATTACTTCAATAATTAACTTATATACTATGTAGCATTGGTACAATATCTACTTGGCAATATGAGATCGATAAATGCTTGTTTCTTTTAAACGTGGGATCCTGTGATTCTGGACCGGTTAGAGTGCCTGGGGATAGAGCCTCCTCTGGGTAATATATATATATATATATATATATATATATATATATATATATATATATGTGTGTGTGTGTGTGTGTGTGTGTGTGTATATGTGTGTCTTCCTGTTATAGGAAAGAAAGACTGGGGGTTGCTTCCAGTCTGTCTGGGCTGGCCGGTACCTGAGCAGACCTTGGGCGCAAGGTCTGCAGCTAGTCCCACAACACACAGAGGAAGCTCCACTCCCAGGTGCTCTTACAAGCACAGGATCATAGGATCACAGAGACAGCTTGACTCTCAGAAGTTCTGACACAACTAGGATCACAGGAAGGACAGGCCCCAGTCAGATTTAGCAAGGGCAGGTAGCACTAGAGATAACCTGGTGATGGGGGTGGGAACAAGCATAAGAAAATAAATAACAAGCCAAGGTTATTTGGCATCATCAGAACCCAATTCTCTCACCAAAGTAAGTCCTAGACACACCATCACACTGGAAAAGCACGATTCAGATCTAAAATCACTTCTCATGATGATGATACAGGACTTTAAGAAAGACATAAATAGCACCCTCAAAGGAATACAGAACACAGGTAAACAGCTAGAAGCTCTTCAAGAGGAAACACAAAAATCCCTTAAAGAACTACAGGAAAACACAAGCAAACAGGTGAATGAAATGAACAAAACCATCCAGAATCTAAAAATGGAAATAGAAACAATAAAGAAATCAGAAAGAGAGACAACCCTGGAGATACAAAACCTAGGAAAGAAATCAGGAGTCATAGATGCAAGCATCACCAACAGAATACAAGAGATAGAAGAGAGAATCTCAGGGGCAGAAGACACCATAGAAAACACTGACACAACATTCAAAGAAAATGCAAAAAGCAAAAAGCTCTTAACCAAAAACATCCAGAAAATCCAGGACACAGTGAGAAGACCAAACCTAAGGATAATAGGTATAGAAGAGAGTGAAGACCCCCAATGTAATGGGCCAGTAAATATCTTCAAAAAAAAATTTTAAAAGAAAACTTCCCTAACCTAAAGAAAGAGATGCCCATGAACATACAAGAAGCCTAAAGAACTCCATATAGACTGGACCAGAAAAGAAATTCCTCCTGTCACATAATAGTCAAAACACCAAATACACCAAACAAAGAAATAATTTTAAAAGCAGTAAGGGAAAAAGGTCAAAAACGTATAAATGCAAGCCTATCAGAATTATACTAGACTTCTCTCCAGAGACTATGAAAGCTAGAAGATCCTGGGCAGATGTCATACAGACCCTAAGAGAACACAAATGCCAGCCCCATGCTACGGTACAGCAAAACTCTCAATTACCATAGATGGAGAAAATAAGATATTCTATGACAAAACCAAATTTACACAATATCTTTCCACAAATCCAGCCCTGCAAAGGATAATAGATGGAAAACACCAACATAAGGAGCAAAACTACACCCTAGAAGAAGCAAGAAACTAACCTTTCAACAAATCCACACAAACCTAATCTCACCTCTAACAACAAAAACAACAGGAAGTGACAATTACTTTTTCTTAATATCTTCATATGAAAATTAATATTATCAACATATCCTAATTGGTTGAAATCCAAAAATATGAGGAATTAGAAATTTGTTGACTGTTATCCAATGATCTCTCTGATTTGGTAATTGGAGAAATAGGTCCAATATTGTACAATCTACATATACTTTCAATTTGTTTGTAAGTGACAGTGTTTTCCTGTGTACAATATAATGGTCTTGAAATCTTGCTTCTCCTACATCAGCCTCTCTATTAGTAATACTGTTTATTTCATGTTTTTATACTATACTATGGTTTTTAGAACAACTTACATATTTCAAAAGTATTTATACAGCCAAAAGAAATGTGAACAATTAAATTGGGAGGTGGCTTGTAAGAGAACAAGGAAGAGTGGGACTGAATGCTTTGCTTGAAGTTTGTAACTATTGTATCAAGTTTGAAGAAGACTTTATAAGTTACTCCTTCTCTGAGATGAATGCTTTTCCAAATTATCACAACCAATGAACCAGATTCTTACCCTCACCTAATGTCTGTGCCACCCTCCAAGCAGAACCATTATTCATTGAAACAGTTGGTGAATGACTTTATGGATAGACCATCTTAATACAAGCACCATTTCTTAAATGAATGTAACCTGTTCTCTGTGGGCTGAGAATGAAGATAACCACTCAAGTCAAATAGCTTTGACCATAGCAGGAAGTCTGTATCCAAAAATAGTGGCTACAATTAATCCCTTGGCACAACAGAACAGTCAACTCTCAGCTTACCTAAGATGGAGGTAAAATCCTTTGGTGATGTGAGGGTCATTGATATACAGCCTTACTACAATGAAATCCAATGTCTAAAAATTGTTTTTCTTTTGGGCTTGTACCACAGTAAGAGCCAGATTTTAAGCTCTACTAAATACAAAACAAACAAACAAACAAACAAAAAGACTTTATAAATTTATGTTCATTTAAGAAAATACTAGTAGTGTTGTATTATTTTAAAATATACAGTTAATATGTTTGGAGTTATTTAAAATTTATATTGAGAAAAACATGTATTTTCAGTATTGCTGTAGACAAATGTCTACATAAGACAGTTAAATTGATTGTTGTTTTATATCAAACAACTTTTGTAATACTCATTTTTATTATTATAATATTTTATAAATTTCAAAGAATATGACAGAAAAAGGTATTGTAGGTTTTGAAGGGAGAGTTTCTGAGAGGATTTGGGGTACAAAAGGGAAACAAGAATGTGATGCAATTCTATTTACTTAAAATATGTTTTTAAATGTTAACAAATTCAGATAAATTGAAACCATGTATCTTTTCTCATCATAATGCAATAAAACTTAAATCAATAAAAAAAAAAAAAAAAGGAAAGAAAGCCTGGGCACACTAGTAGTGATTGCCAGTATTATGTTGACATGGTTAATCTGTAAGATGTGAGAAATTTGCATAAAAGAACATCAATATTTTCTCAAGTAATATAATTTATCGTTAGATTATCTGGGGGTAAAAATCACCATGTTTGAAGATTCAGGTGTGCAAGTCGTCATAGCTATTCAGATAGAAATTAGTATCATCAAAATCAGAGTTCAGAAATGTATTTTTGAGAACAGAAATATAATTGAATATAGTTAATAGAACTCCAATTAGCAAATGAAGATGCTGGCTAATAAAGAAATGGGCAACAATGCATTAAAAATCAAAGGCTTTCAGATAATGAGCAATCTATGGGCCAAGCGCAGGTGGACATGGAGATATTGCGTATTAAACTTGCCTTGAACCACTTAATGTCATTCTCAAATCATAAATTCATACTACATTTAAGGGGAATTTATTTAAGAATACAGAAATTGTTTCACTTTATTAAGAAAAAGAATAGATCCTTTTGAAAAATTATGAATAGACTATAAAATTATTTTCAATGAATCAATGCTTTAATTATATAAAGAAAGGAAAGATTGCAACAGCAAAGCATGATGTAAATTTATCTAAGATAAATTACTAAGAAATCATGTAAAATAATTCCTTTTGATATACCAGAAACAGCAACTTTGTTCCTGAAATAAGAAGCTTAATGGAAAAGCAATTCAATAAAGCAAGTTGTGGGTGGTTGCTTGTCGGTATTGGATTAATGCTGTAAATGATGGAGAATTCCGTAATTTTCTACCCTGCAATTCTCATCAACCTGCCCCTCAAAAGGGCATTTTAGAGATATTAAGCATAATTCCTAAAGATTGAGTAAAACAAAATCTATAAACATATAACAAAGCAGAAAATTGTATGCTTTCCCCATGAAAGGCCACAGTCTATTAAATCTAAGCCAGGGGGAACCTAACCACAAAATTTCAGGTAAAGAAAATGTTATTTCTGTATTGCATGTGTCAATTCATTCAGCATAGTTTACTCCAGGTGACATTCAAAATTCATGTGTGGTTTCCAAATGTGAGTATTAGTTCAGTCTGAGTCATGGACACATGAGGGTTAGCTCAGTCAAAGGCAGAGCTTTTCCTTTTTAATAATTACCAGCACCAGCGTAGAAGAAAATCACAGGGCAAGTCCACAGGTAGAGTAACAAATGGATCATAGTCTTTACAATTTTAATAAAGATCATACCTGGGGATTCTGCCTGAGGGCACAAACCACCCCCAGATTCATGCTGCTGGATTCAGCCTCCTTCTGCAAAGATATGTGATCTTGGGATAACTGTTCAGTCTCCCTGAGTCTCAAACTCCCCAATCTCACAGGGAAATAACAATAGCTTTTCCCTGTCTATTATGAAGACAAAAATGTAGTGTTTCAAAAGAACAGGAAATGGTGCCCATAGGCTCTCAACATTATAATATTAAAAGTTTAAGGAATATGATTTAAATTGTAGCCCTTCCGTGCCAAGAGAAAAGGAGTAAGGGGCGGGGGTGGGGGGAGGAATGAAGAAAGAGTGGCAGGAAACAGCAGTTTGCACCTGTAATACCAGAGTCGGATACTGTGCTTCAAGAATTTGAGGTTCTCCTTAAGGATATAATGAAGTTGATGCCAACCTGGGCTATATGAGTCTTCTCCCCACACAAACCCATGCAAGAGCCCTCAGTAGGAAATCAAAATGCACTCTAATCTCGTTACAAAACTGAAATGAAGAGTCTTGGGGCCCAATTCTCACACTTAAGCCAATGAGCAGAATTCTATGCACTGCATAGCAGCTTGGAGTGGGCAGAGCTTATGGTGCAGGTGAACCACCAATTAGAAATTTGCACACATGTTTACATGACTAGGTACATGACTGATTTGCAAGCATGCTCTGAACACTTAAGAGGCTCTTACGTTTCGAATAGTTATTGTTGAGATAAATCAGAAGCTAACAGAGGAAGCCCTGGGCTTTAAGGTAACCCCAGTGCAGAGATTTAGGATGGTCCCTTGAAAGGCTGTCCCAGCAAGGCCTCTGTTCCCAAATGACAAGAGAACAGAGCCATTATTCACAAAATCTAAATAGTCAGGTTGGATCAGCAGCCCACTGGCACTCTGGGCTGCTGATAATGGAGTAGAACCAAGAACCTCACTTACCAGACATACCTATAGATTAATACATCTTTGTAAATAAAATTCCACTATCACACATTGTCTATGAGAACTCTGTGACCTCAGGGGTTATGATGGTTAACAAAAGAAATGCCTTTCTGAAGAGTCAGACAAGCTGAAACACTTGAGAGGTGGTTAAGAAAGTTCTGGATCCATACCTTTGTTTCTGTCTGTTTCTCTCTGTGTCTCTCTGTCTCTGTCTCTGTCTCTCTCACTGTCTCTGTCTCTGTCTCTCTCTGTCTCTCTATCTCTCTGTCTGTCTGTCTGTCTGTCTGTCTCTCTCTCTCTCTCTCTTTATCTCTCTGTGTGTGCGTGTGTGTATGTGTGTGCACGCGCGCGTGCACGCAGGACGTGTGTGTGTGTGTGTTGGATGAGTGTCTGGGTAAATGTGTATGTGTAATAACTCTCTCAGAAGGCTTTCTAATTGACAGGCTTTATAGAGAGCTTTACATTGTGTCCACTCAGGGAAGACTGACTTGATGAGAATGTTTCTTCATGCTTGCTAATTAGATAGAAATGTTGCCATTACAATCTGTACAGGTAGTCATCAGTCCCCTGTAGTTTAGCTCCTTCAAACCAATAAACTAACATATATTTTTTAATGCAAGCTTCCTTTTATTAATGTAAATGACATCACCAAATTTCGATGTGATCTCTGGCAGAAAGCACAGAATTTAATTAAAGGTAAGTTTTAGGGCACTGCAACACAAGTCTTAAAATATTTAAATTGCATATAATTACTTTAAAGATGAACTTGGCAGCTTGGGATACGTTTTCAATGATGTAAAGTTTGACTCAGATGACCCAGAAAAAAGTCAGTCACATTATTTAGAGGCTTCTCTTGCTCAGGGCGTCTGACAGTCCCCTGCAGTTCTCTCTATTCATGACATGGCCTGGTGGTCTGTGTCAGAGGGACAGGAGCAGGTTCTGGTGTGCTTAACTAACCTGACAGCCATCAACAGTGTGGACAACATTACTGTTTCTTTGAGCCTAAGATTGGATAAAAACCCTGAAGGATCTATTTGCAAATCAAGTTGAGCTAGACATTAATTATCATTAAATAGTTTCTAGTGGTTCCCCTGCATGTGGTTCACCAGCATATCGTTCATTTGCATGTGGTTCATCTGAATCCAGTCAATTTGCATATAGTTTATATACATCTTTAATAAAACAGGTAGATCTGAAAATTTTGTTTTTACATGACTCTGAAAGTTTTATTCTTCTCTCTCTTAAACTTTTGTAAAAAAAAGATTAATCACATTTTTATTTTGTGATAAAATATATGCATTTGTGTGACAGTATGTGAGGGAGGGAGGGAGGTGCACAGTTAAGCTGGAGATAGCATGTGATCCATTAGAGATGAAACTGCAGGGATTCATGTTTCAACATAGATATTAGGAGCTGAAATCAGGCCTTCTGGAACAAGAGGATGCATTGTTCACAGCTCTGCCATTTCTCAGTCCCACAGGTTTTTCTATGTACAGTGTCTTTGCATCCACATACCTGATCAAGAAACAAAAAATACTAGTCTTTATTTGAAATTATTTTAAAAGTTCTTGAGCATTTTCCAAAATATAAATATGATTAATTAATAAGTTTAAGATAACTTGTAGAAAGATAAATACTACAAATTTTCTTTTTAGGAGGGAAAAATGAAAGGACCCTTGGTAGTGTTTCTAGATGAGACAGTAAATGGTGGGTGACCAGGAAGCAGGAAGAGTATGGAAGTAGGTTGTCAGTTCATGCAGCTATCACAGTGTGCATCCAAAGACATGTCTGATGGATCACATAGTGTGAAGTGTCCTCAGATATGGTCTCCAGCTGTCACACAACAGAGGTGGGTGGCCAATGATTCCATTTTGTTGGAAAAAGCTCTGGTCATTTCATGCTTCCTTTGTTATTGCAGACACACAGTTGCTGACCTAGTAAGGACAACGTACACACTGCTCACACTGCTCACACTGCTTAGTAAAACTGTTGGTAGGGTCAAATCCCTCTGTTGTTACTGAGGATGTACAGGACCCACATGAGCCACCTTTGTAGTACGTATTTGCTCAGGTCACAGTGCCTGGGCAGGTGTACATCCACCTTTGCCCATTTGCAGAGAGTGTGTCTCAGAATACTTCCTTCTAAAATTAACCTTGGTGAGTCAAGTGAAGTTCTTTCAATGATATGCTCCTCAGATATAACAAATAAAAAGAACATTAACAAATATCTCAGATAGACTCAGTCCAGTAAACCATTTCCTGCAGAACCATGGGGACCTGAGTTTAATTTCAGCCCAGCATCCATGTAAAAAAACAGGCATGATGCTCAGGCTTATAATAAATACTAGTTCTGAGAAAGTGGGGCTCATTGGTCAGCCAGCCTATCTGAGATTATGAGCTCCAGTTTCAGATGGGATTTTGAGAAACCCCATCTCAAAAAAAAAAGTGGAAAGCAACTAAGCAAGACACCTAATGCTAACCTCTGACCTCCATGGAACATACCTGTGAGCATTCACTCACACACTCAAACAACCAAGAGAAGCAAACACCCACACATCCATTCAAAAATAAGAAGTATCCTGGGTTGCATGTGTGCTTAAAGAAAAAGGAAGAGTTTGGTACTAACAGAAGCTCTTTCAGTAAAGAGCAAAGGAACACCACAATCATGTTATTAAGAAGAGCATTGGTAGAGTAGAGTGACGCTAATAGTACATCTACATGTGGAACTCCCATCAGCTTGTCTCCAGTATACACCTCCAGGCCAAGTGTCCTGATACTCCTGAGAAAAAGCCACCTCATGCTCCTGTGCATAAATAGTGAAAGATATAAGTCCTGTGGCTCATCTCACTTTTTCTCCATAAGTGTCCGCTGATGGTGGACTTAGCTTTTATTTATAAATATGCAGAATATTTCTTTCATGTCCTAATTGTTTCAACATTACAGAGAAGCATGCAGACAGAGGACAACAGTTAACACACTGTGTGTGGCATGGCGTTACCTGGAAAGCACATCTCTCAGGACCTAGAGACTTCTGACAACCCTCAACTGCACAAATCCTGCACTTTCAAGGTACATTTCCTAGTGTTTTTCTAAAATCAGAGAGAATAATGCAAGGATTGCAAGACTCTGAGACTGGCCTACCTTTGTTCAAAATCTTACCGTTGTCCATACAAAAACTTGATTCTAACTTCAAAGGGGGATAAGAGAATTTATTCTGGAGCCAAGTATGAGGGAACATGGTCAAAGAACACAGATTTGGTTGCCCCAGACTCCATGATCCAAAGTAGTAACCATTTAGTGAACTTTTTAAAGTAATAGAAGAAAGTCACAAAGCTAGCACTTTATATATTGACAGAAACACTGTGTTGCAGCAAAGTTGGGGTACCTCTGCTCTAGCCACAGATGTGGCCTGACCTGACCTTTTTGGCTGAGAAGCTAGAGGGCTTTAATATATTCCAAAAGGGTTCACCTAGGTATCACAGGGATGCTGTGACTGACACAGAATTGGGTCTGGAATTGCTATTGAGGAAGTACAGGTAGGTGAGAGTGGACGATTCAGGCTCTGGACCTGCAACATTCCAACATCTCCATAGTCACTATGGAGTTTTGATTAGTTAATCTTTGTGGAGTTTCAGGGGAAAGTTTGCCTCTCTCCAGAAACTTCTATTCACTGATGGTTCCTCCAGCATATCACAGCTAGGTACAGTTCCTTGAATTTAGCCTCTTCGCCTATAAAGTCACAACTCCTTTTCAGAATGGACACAGCATCAGTCTATTTAAAGGATATGAATGTGTAACATAGCTGGTGATATAAGTAACATGCATGTAATTTACATACATAAAATAACATATTCAGAAAGAAATTAAAACCTCTCTTAGACATATATGTCTTGTTTAATTTTTCAAGAGACTCAAGATAATCTATTCTCATGTATAAAATAGGAGAGAACAGAATTCCAATAGTTTAGTTAATGGCAGCAGTTAGCTGTCTAGGCAAATTGAATACCTGATCTAAAAAGCAGAGAGATTTTTTTTTATTACAACTTAAGTAAAAAAAAAAAATCATATAGCAGCCTGGGATGTGGCTTGTTGATAGAGTGCTTGCCTAGCAGGCCTGAAGCCCTGGGTTCAATCTCCAGCACCTTATAATGCTATGAGAAATGTAGTGTTTCTGTAACCATGGTGGAGGTAGGGTAGGGAAGAGAGCAGAAGGAAAAGGATGAGAAGTTCACTGTTATTACTAAAGACATAGGGAATTCAAAGCTGGCCTGGGATACTGAGACCTTGTCTCAGGAGACAATAAAACTTATATATGGAAAGGTACTCAACATCAAACCGATAGAATTAACCAGTTAAACACAAAAATAAAAGATCTATGTCCATTTGCTCCTAAGGCACTGGACAGTAGCTGCCAGCTGCCAAAGCAGGTGTCTTGCCTCCAATACAACTAGAAAATGTTTGTTCTTCATCTGTGAGTCATTGGAGCACAGCTGCTTAAGCTTTCTCTATTGAAACAAAGCTACAAGGTAAATTGGAAGAAAATGAAAAGCCACATGAAAAATTCATCAGGTTGACTTGGGCTGCATGCCTTTGTGAAGTATACACTCTCCTGAAAATGGAAAAGCCATTTCAAAAATAGTGTCTCAGTTCACTTTGTGGGTAAGGTTGAATGGAACGACATGTTCTATAAGTGATTTGGGATATGAATCTGCAAAATCAACAGACAGAGTCCAGACCTTGGCAACAAGATTAGAGCAAGGATCCAAATATGAGGGGACAAAGGGGAGTTGGCACAGGCTGACCTGTTCCACTGTCCCAAATAGCCCACAGGCACACAGGAATGCAGGGGCATGTCACTGGGGGCACAGGTGGGAAAACACGTGCTTTCCAGATGTTTCCAGGAAAGCTTTTGTGTATTGATCTCAAGAGCTATTATACACAAAACCAAAACCAGAGGCTGAGAGATGGTTCAGTGGCTAAGAACACTGGCTGCTCTTCTAGAGGACCCAAGTCCAATTCCCAGCACTACTATGATAGCTCATAACTACTCATAATTCTACAATTCTACTTGCTAGCTTCCAATGCTCTCCTCTGGCTTCTCTGTTCATTACACAGGTGGTATACCAACATCTCTGTAAGCAAACACTCATACACATAAAATAAAAACAAGATAAAAAATGAAATAATGTAATAGTGAATTTTATAGTGAGATATGTCTAGCATTTAAAAACAACAGTTAGTAAAGCAACGGTGGTTTGAGTACTATAGTCACAAATTAATGTTGTGAATTTTAAAAATTTGTATATTGACAGTAATCTTAAAGAGAGAAGTTTATAAAATATTCCTTTTGGCCTGATAAGATGGCCCAGTGGATAAAGTCACTCACTGTCTAAGCCTGATGATTTAAGTGTGAGCCTTAGAGCCCATGTAAAAGAGCCAGATGTAGAAACGGACAGGAATTATCATAGCAGTCCTGCGCTAAGACCAGAGAGAGAGAGAGAGAGAGAGAGAGAGAGAGAGAGAGAGAGAGAGAGAGAGAGACCACCTGAAATAGGCAGAAGGGCACACACACCAGGAAAGAGGCTCCCTCAGGAAGGTGGAGAAAAGATGTTATTCCTGACATCTGTGCTCTGACTTTTACATGCATTATGTAAACACTGAAGTCATTAACAATGCCACACACTTAAAGTTACTGGGAAGGGTCTGGGAAGAGATGGCGGGAGGAAAGGGAAGGTAGGAAGTTATGTAATGATATTTTACAAAGAGAAATATGATTCTCATATATGATGGGAAGCTTATGGAGGAAACCAACAAATGGTGGACACTTCAGGTTATGTTGGAAAATATCTGAGAATAAAGGGACAAAAGCCAGAGTGAAAAGAATGGCTGACTGCTCCTAATGAGGCGTCATTACACAAGGAGTACAAGAAGTAGAGAATAACAACATTTATTATGATTTCCATGACAGCAAAAGGAAAGAATGCTACTTTCTTTTACTTTCACTTTGGCACTAATTTACTAACAAAGTGGGTTGTAAATCTCTTGTGTTCTCAAGGGAAACAGAAAGATGTAAGAAAACAGGAAGGGACCTTCCTGCAGTATCCTAAGAATGAGAAGATACTTAGAATAATGCTAAGGTGGCTCACTATCTAAATATTGGTGCTTTTGCTGACACATAATTAATCCTTCTAAAATATTATAAAGATATTGCTCAATCAAATCATGTAAACACACAAAGAGATACAAAGACATAGAGACACAGACATACACAGACATGGGGTAGCAGGAGGATGGAGGAAGGGGGAGAGAGATTAACTCGTTCTTGGGTTGCATTATGTCTGATATTTATGGGATCCAGGCATAAGAGTGTTCCAATTGGGATGCCATGTTTCAACAGCTCATTACCCTTAGAAAATACATTCACATTCTGTGATCTTTATTATGTCTTTTGAGGTCTATAAGGTTTTGTTATACTGAAACATGGTTCTTTTCTTTACTTTTACTTCTTTGGAGCTTAGCTGTCTCTGAAATATTTATAGTTGGCTTTAAAATTTTCATTGGATAAAGCATTTTTATTCAATTTTCATCTGAAAAATATTTTTTACTCAATATAACAGTTGCTTACTGAGAATGTCTGCTGTACTGCGTCAAAAAGAAGGGAAGCTAGAAGAAACAGTAAGTGTGACTTGAGAACAGTCACTGGGACAACACACGCATTGTGATTGATAAAGGAGCAGAGAGGCATGGCTTGTCTGTCTGTGACAATCACTGACTGACAGTGATTCCAAATAATTTCACATAGTCAGTTTTGTTAGGAAGTGATCATGGAGTACATTAATGGTTGATGGCATCAGCAAACTCATCAACAAATCTAGGCATGAGGGTGCCAAAGTACTTGCCCAGAGACTTCCAAATTTGGTTCTGTAATAAAGTTTTTAGATAATACTTAGTAATATTAAGATAGCATTTAATCCAGCAGATTGCCTTCCTCAATTAGGGTAAACATCTTCAAAGTAATTAAGAACTTGTGTAGCATCAAAGCATGGTACTCCACAGAGTAAGAAGGGGAGAAACTCCCTTCTGCAGCCTACTAAATGGCTTTCCTAGTCATGTTTTTGTCAACTATAGTTTCCTGGGGTGGGGAAATCAAATTGAGGAAATGCCTCCATTCTAGTGGCCAGTGGCCTTGTCTGAACCCATTTCTTGATTGATATGTGAGCTCACTTTGAGCTGAGTTGTCCCTGGGCTGTTGGTCCAGGGTATAATACGAAGGCATGCAGAGCAAACCAGTAAGCAGTAATCCTCCATGGCTTCTGTTTCCTTTCCTACCTCCAGACCCTTGCCTTGAGGGTTCCTCCTCGGACTTCCCTCAAGATAGAATACTATAAGTAGACTTAAACCTTTTCCTGCCAGATTATTCCTGGTCTTATTGTTTATCACAGCAATAGAAGCCTAAACAATACAATGGTTTGCAAAGCAGAACATGAAGGTATATTTATTTATTTCTGTTGGTTCTGTTTCTCTGAGTTATGTTGAAGTTTCATGTATGCATGGAACCATCCACCTGGTAATTTAAAAAAACAACAACAATTTATGTCATACTTACTAGTTTTGTTATAAATCAAAGTAAATGAATAAAATCTGCTACACTGCTCTCAGGATATTTAAGGAGAGTAGGAAAGGCCAGTTGTAACAACTATGAAACATTTACACTCAGGATAAATCCAGAAGAGTTGAACACTGAAAGGCTATGTCCAGCAATCACACAGAACATTGTCTGAGTTGTATGTTAAATTATGACCTGCACCCAAGGTACCCAGGCAGAAAACACATCCTTTCTTAGAGAACCAAACTAGCAAATATAAAGAAGACACTGGGTCCCTGAAGGAATTTTTAGTTCACTACTTGAGGACCATGCTTCTGTGATGAGCTGGCATCTCCCCATTTCCCATAGGGTATTAAGTATTGTCCAGCTTATACAACAGGTAAACCACACTTAGGGTTAAGATAAACACAATGAGTGGAGTAGGAGAAAAAGTACCTTTGCTTTTCCATTATGAAATTTGGAAACTTTGAGGAAAGCACATGAGAAGTGCTCCCACTGCTTTGATTCTAACACAAGGCATCTCTCAGCTGGTAGGTGAAGCTAACATCTGCTACTCAAAGAGCTGAGCTTTTGAGATGTGGTGTTCAGTCCCAAGGATCTATCCAGTTCTAGTGGATTCCAGGGTGATGGAATTTTCATTATTCTGGCACAGGAAGTTCATGAAACAACATGCAAAATAGAGTCTTGGAGTTAGGTCCGTGTTTCTGTGAAGTGTGTTTCCACTGGGACCATTTCACCTTGCACTGAACAGGGTATGTGGGCACTCTTGTATGATGCAGTATCATACCATCCTATTGTTATTAATATGTCTCTATAGAACAGCTACAGCCATAGGGTGTGGAAGGAAGAGGCATCGAAGACTGAGTGTGGCTGAGTGCAGAAGTGACTGAAACAGAGTTAGCTCTTTCACCAATTTTGTGTGTGTGTGTGTGTGTGTGTGTGTGTGTGTGTGTCTGTGTGTGTTTTTGTGTGTGTCTGTCTGTGTGTGTGTGTGTGTGTGTGTGGTATATGCCTCCATTGCTGTGAGCATGTAAATATGGGTGTATATTCCTCTACATGTTCATTCAGAGTCCACAGTTGATGTTAAATTCTGTTTTTACTTCACACTTTGAGGCATGATCCCTCACTGATCCTAGAGCTCACAGCTTAGGTAGACTGGCTGGCCAATGAACTCTACAAACTGTCTTGTCTCTAGATCCTACCACTTCCAATCACTGGAGTTCCAGATGCACAGCTTTATACTTGGGATTTAGACCAGTTCTTAGTTCTAAACTCAGATCCTCAAGCTTGTATAGAAGCACTTTCCTGACTGAAGCACCTCCCCAGACACTTTAGCACAGAACTGTGATGTGGATTAGGAAAGATGTCTAATCTAAGGTCTCCCCTAGCCAAGGTCCCCTTGCTTCTTAGAGATGTAAGTGAAGAGTTTCAACTTTTTTGTTGTTGTTGTTGTTTTTTTTCAAGACAGGGTTTCTCTGTGTAGCCCTGGCTGTCCTGGAACTCACTCTGTAGACCAGGCTGGCCTCGAACTCAGAAATCTGCCTGCCTCTGTCTCCCAAGTGCTGGGATTAAAGGCATGTGTCACTGCCGCCCGGCATGAAGGGTTTCTAGGTCAGTGGAATGACTCTATGTTCATAAAAAATTAAGAAAAGATGCAGTTGGGTCAAAACTGCACATATGGATGTATTTAACTGAATATGTGATCAGCTTGAGCTCACAAGCTTGCTGTCCTTGTGGGGTTGTGAATCACTTATGTGGTGATTGCCCACTGTCTGATATTGGTACATAAATTCTGCCTCTGAGATGCACAGATGCTTCAACACAGAAAGATTTCATGGTACACTGAAAGGGATAGGCCTGCTGCTTGCTTTACTTGTCAAATCCTATAATTGTCCTGCATCTCAGCTTCCAAAAGAAAAAAAAAATCAAACCCAAAAAGGAAAAAAGGAAAATGCTGTAAAATGTCAATTGTCATTCAAACGGAAGCTTTTATTGGTATTGAGTCTTCCCTAAAGGGAAAAGCCAATAGAGGATGGACAAGTCAATTCTTTTTCAATTCTCCCACAAAGCCTTGCATTTTGTTGAATAAATCAAGCATTCAGTCCCTGTTCAGTGTGTGGAGTTCATAATCCAATGCTATTTCTTAAGGATCAGGTGCTTTGATCCTCTTCAAATATTTTCACAAATTTAAGATTCAAGTGTGACATGGTATTGGGATGAGAAATTGGAAAATTTTTATAGGTTTACATCCCAGCATCAAAAGGGAAAGTGGATGGGACCTCCTCCACAATGGCTCAGGGTGGTACCATTGTAGCCATTTCCTGTAATGAGGGAATACTGGAACCAAACATATTTTCTAGGATTTGTAGTCAGCTGGAAGAGCTGAATAAAACATGAGAACTAGTTAAAGTTCACGAGAACTAGTTAAAATTCAAGGTCCTTTTTGTCAAGGCTCTTTGGCCAGCTATCCTGATTATTTTTAGGGCATATACACATAAATCATCTTTATAATCTTTCAGATTTTCTTTTTCTCTGTAGTTGAAAGTTTCCACCACTTTTCTTTCAGATACCAGAAGAAAACAAAATTTAAGTTGGCCAGAAAGAATAAGCACTCCAAAAGAATGTCCCCATGCAACATGCCAATGGGTAAACACAGTCATAGGGCACTGAGTACTTTGTATAATGCTGTAGAAGAAGTACCAGAGAAAGGAGGGTTACATTGTAAAAGGGCAGCCTGTGACTCAAGTATACCATGACTAATTGCTCCAGCAGCATATGCATAGTAGAGGATGACCAATTCTGTCATCAATGGGAGGAGTGGCACTTGGCCCTGTGAAGGTTCTACGCCCTAGTGTAGGGGAATGCTAGGGCCAGTAAGCAGGAGAGGGTGGAGTGGCAAGCAGGGGGAGGAGGGAGGGAACAGGGGTTTGTTCTTGTTGATGGTTTTTGTTTTTTGTTTTGTTTTGTTTTTTGGGGGGAGTTTGGAGGGGAAACTGGGAAAGGAGATATCTTATGACATGTAAATAAAGAAAATACCTAATAAAATTTTAAAAGAAGAAAAAAGAAACTCAGCAATCTCAGCTACACCTTTACTTTTCACTGAAGAAATGAGTGTCAGTTCTTCCACTATCACTCCTATATTTAAATATTTTCACAAAACCTACACACTGGCTGTGTTTGCCCACATAGATATGTCTTTAAGGCAAATTAACCTAGGTTAGAATGACTGCCATTCATGTCTTCTCTAAACTCTATTTTGCTTGCTTTTCATGGATAATGCTTTCTTAGTCTGGTCGCTCCTTGTAAAAGAAACTGTGGCATGCTGCAGGGAGAGAGAAGAATCAGGTTCTGACCTCTTCTCCCTGACTGGTCTGAGACAATGGATGTTCCATGTGAGGACCAGTGACTTTGTAAATAAGTTACTTAAAGAAAGAGGATGTACAGAACAGGGGACTAAAGACAGGGCACATGATAGCATGACAGATACGGGTTCTGCTTTTACTGAGAACTTTTAAAAACAAAGACAAACAAACAAAAACCAAAAGGACAACAACTGAGCAGTGAATTAAAAATACAAAATATAAATGAAATGAATTTTACTTCAGATGTTTAATTTCCACAGTTGTGTCCCCTCTGCCTTTCTCCATTTTTTTCTCAGAATACTAGATTGAAACACAAGATGGTAAGTGTTTAAGATCTCTCTAGAGTGGTTGAAGCACCTGCCTCCCTCAGGGCCACTGAGACACTGGAGGTTCCCTGTAGCAAGGCTTTCTGTGCTGCCTAATTGTTCAGAGGTGGTCTTCATTAGTGGAAACAATGGGGAGATGATATATGCATGCATCTTTTCTCCTTAGAAGCATAATTTATAGAACAGCAAAGCCTTGAGACAGAGTTAACTTCATCTTGCTGACTGCTCACAGCACAAGAACAAAGGATATCCAGGACACGTGAGTGTGCAATGTCTGTGATAGACTGGTGCATCACACTCGCCTCTCCATACAAGTGTAAAGTTTGTTTGGGGTTTTGTTATTTCTTTTCTCCACCAGAGAAAACATATTCAATCAGGCATTTGTAGGGCTGGTGGGTTGACCAGCTGTCTGCGCATTATCACTCTTACAATGACACCCAAAGACGGGATGTGGCTATTCAATGAATTATGTCTTTTTGCCACAATATAGTTAAGTTTTTATTCATTTTACTGAATATGCTTGGAAAATGAAGCATCTGCATATTAGTTTTCTAAGAGCTCAGTTACAATATGGCATTTTAATGTCTCACTCCAGCGTCCTGTGTATTTTTCTTTTCTTTTTTATAAAATCTTTACAAGAACAAAGAAGTTATAGGAATGTATAAAATGTTGTGTTAATTTTCATCTAGATTTGGAATAATAAATTTTTACTTTCATACATAACATTTAAAACATTTTTTTGGTGCGCTCAGTCCCTCAGTCTTGCACAAAGCATTCCTGTAAATGTAATGACCTGTTAAATAGGTCATTAGTTCAATTATAGTTTGACTATATCCCCTGGGATTAAGCCATTAAGCCTCCTGGGAATTTAACCCTTTCAGCTCTCTCTCTCTCTCTCTCTCTCTCTCTCTCTCTCTTTTGTTTTGTTTGCCTTTAGTCCCAGGAGTTGGTTTTTATGAGACAGGGTTTTTCTGTGTAGCCCTCGCTGTTCTGGAACTCACTCTGTAGACCAGGCTGGACTTGAACTCAGAAATCCACTTACTTCTGCCTCCCAACTGCTGGGACTAAAGGCATGCGCCACCACTGCCCAGCTCCCTTTCAGCTCATATTAAGGGCATTTTAAAGTGAAACACTTAGACTAGTGGGTGGGAGGGCCCCCTCAGAGTTATGAAGGGAGATTTGAACTGGGTCACATGAGGTCCCCTGCCATGCCACAGTGTGGCTTGGGTCCCCAGGGTACAGTTGTGATGCTGGTGATACGTATGTCTGTGGGTGTCTAAAGCCTCTAGGACTCCATGAGGCATAGCCCTCTTATTTTTAAATATCCAAATCAGATATTCTCTAATGGCCTCAAAAGACAGATAGATGCAACATCCAGTAGAGTGTCATGTTGGAAGCTGGGCATCT
>JADRCD010217367.1:0-12438 GCA_019843815.1 Montemys delectorum
CACATAGTTGACTGAAAAATAAAAGGGACATGAGGCCTGCAGGACTCCTACATTGTGAATATGTTAGAAAATATGTTCAGAGCCCTGAAACACCAATATAGAGAAATAAATGCAGGGATCTGAAGCAGTCTCTTCCTGACAATGCCACCCAGAGCAGACTTTCTGCCTGCCCACCTCTAAGACTCCCCTAGGCTGTCAATCACAGACGTGCCTGGCCTTCCTGCTGGGACGACCTCAGCCAACACTCTTCTAAGAGTCATTCAGGCTCTGCAATGGAAAAGCACTAAATAAATCTTGAAGCTAGACCAATAAGGAAACCCTGCTCTGCAGGAAAACTACAGACATGAGACAAGAATCTACAGAATGTTGCTTCTCTGAAAGAAGGCTGACGGGGCTCAGACACTCTACAACCCTCTACTCGACCCAGAAGCTTAGCAACACTCACCTACAGAAAGGCTTGTTAAAGGGAGTTGTTTATCAGGGGAAGACAAATTTTAAAAAGAAAGGAAGGGAGGGAGGGAGGGAACAGCCATTTGGATAGGCTCAATTCTAACCACTTACCTGAGTTCCAACAGTGATGTTTGGCATGGAGGAAATACCAGCACTGGATTTGGGCTTTTTATTTTTTGCTCTAGCTTTCTCTAACATTTTCTTCCTTTGACTAAAAGGAACAACACCCCTGGGGGGGGGGGGGGAGACATAAATAGGTCAAAAATCAGAAAAGCAAGCAGTCCATTAACTAGTTACTCTGCCATGTGAGCACTGCTGGTGCTCGGCTTCTCAACAACGCCTCTCAGCTGGGCACTAACTAGCAACGCTCTGTATTTACACCTGGCTCATAACGTTATTAGTAAATAGCTGCATCTAGTTTCACTCAATCTTCAGGATTAAATTCTATAGAAAATACAACCAATATTCTCTTTACAATTAACTTTTCCTACAAATTATTACTAGTACCCCGAAAAAATACAAAGATTAATCTTAGAGCCTTATTAAATATAGTCATATATATATAAAACTGTTGAAGAAAAATTCATGAAATGAAATTTTAAAATAATATATCCTATAATTTACAACTGTGTAATAACATAGTACATATGTATATGCAGGACAAGAAAGGATTAAAACTACCTGCAAATACTAGCCATAGTTATCTGTAGATAGTAGGAGTCTGTATAATTTATTTTACTTTGTGCTGTCGTGAAACTTAACAACATGGTTGCTAAGCATACAGTGTTTGCATAAACATATTCTTAGTTTTGCAATGGAACGGCTTTAAAGGGAAACTCCTTCCTGTGTCTACAAAGCACTCTCTTCACAATGACCTCATGATGGCATTTTTCTCTTCAAAGCTGCTTTCTATCTAGCAACAATATTTTGTGAAAGGCACTTACCACCAATATAAATTATTCTCCAGCTGGGCGCAGGTATAAAGGGCACAGCAATGTAAAGAAACTATCCGTTCTCCTTGAAGTTCAGAGTAAGTCTGTGCTGTGTGTTCTAACTTAGAAGCCACAGAACTCAAGGTTTCATCCACCCATGTAGCAACCTAAGGAAGATGATGAGAGGCTTAAGTAAGAGCTGTGGTCAACACTAAAGCAAGGTATAATGTATATTCCATCAACTCCAGGTCTAAAATGCTTGGAGTTCAATACAACAAAAATAAAATACTTCAGACATTTTCCCTGGGGGCTGGAGAAACTGCTCGGTGATTAAGAGCACTTCCTTCTCTTACTGAGGACCCAGTTTTGGTTCCCAGCATCCCATGGAGCCTCACAACTGTCCCTAACTCCAGTTCTAGGAGATCCAACACCCACCTGTGATCACCACTGGCACATGTGCAGGCACTCAGGTACTCCTATATACATCAAAGACCAAACACTACTACACTTTATTCCCAACCATTCCTAAGGCACTAACCATGTGCTCCTCTAAGAATTTTTAATAGAATTCAATCACTTTAAAGCCACACACATGTAACTTCAGGCTATAGCCATACCATGAACATGCCTAATCTCAGCTGAAGTGGAACATCAATACAATTTCAACTAGGCTTCCCTAGCTTAAAGTCCTTCTTCCTGTCTCTTAAACATTTTCCTTTCTAGTTTTTCCTGGGTATTTTCTTCTTTCCTCAACTATAGAAAGCCACTTTAAACACTGAGTAATATGCACAAGCTGGCAGGATGGCTGGGGGAAAAGCACTGGCCCTTTAATCTACAAGTTCAGTCAGCGGACTCGATAGGCTGATCTGGAGAGGACTGGCCCCCATATGCTGTCCCTCTCATCTCCACACGTCCCCATACGCTCACACACAACTACAGGAAGCAACTTTGAATTACAGTATATGCTAGCCAGCAAAAAGACTAAGAGGCGGATTACTGCTGTAAATGTTCAAAGGCTTTTACTATGGACCTACATCAGACTGAGAGATGAGGAGGCAGAGAAAGCAAGCCACAGTTTTAAGTGTGAAATGTCCATCAATGCAAAAATGGTCCCTACCTTGTTATTTTCAGTAGCTACGGTTGCTCTTATGCTATTTGCAGACAGAAGGACTATCTTTTCATTGGTCAACCCCAAAAATGTTGCTCGTGGATGATGCAATGAAGGATTCTTTGAAAGCATAAGAAAAATGATTACTACTTCTTATGTAGACATGTAGAGTCATTCATTCCAAGGTTTACTGTAACAATATACCTGGGCATTTCTGTAAGGCTCAGATTCACTCCATTTCCATTGATAAAGTTCTCCTTTGCTGCTAACAGCAAGCAGCTCAGAATACAGAGCCCCAATGCAGGTAAATTTTGTTCCATCCTATAAAATAAAAATAAAGCAAAACTGTGAATACAAAAATTGCCAAATTCCTTGATTTGGACACTGCTTTTAATCACTACAGAAATCCAGAGTGCTTGCACATACACCACAAGCTACAGCATCCTCCCCAGCCTTTGGTTCCCTTTCACAAATTCTCCCTCAGCAATGCTGGCCTGCTTCCTGTTTCTAGACAGATGTGTACCAGGACACAACAGCAGCACTTGCTGTCGTCTCTGCCTTTGCTTTGAGGTAATCTGTCCCCCCTCCCTCACCAAGTCTATGCAGACCACCCCACCCTGCCATCTGTGATCTTCTCAGTTCACAGCACATGGCCGGCCCACCAGGACATTTACCAGTTTACCTCACACAAATGGAAGACCTCGCTCACCACTGTAACCCCAGAACAGTCCACAGAAAGTACTCAATAAAGGAGAAGGGGGATAGTGAGAGTCCTTCCCTGAAGACACTTCCAGGAGTGTCCTGCGAGACAATTGCTGAGAACAACGTCCTTAGTCTGGTTTTTTTTGTGGTAAAAGTTAATTAACTTTTAAGATGAAAGACATACAATAAATTAGGATGCAATTCTATCAACAAAAGGAGCAATGACTATAAATATGATTTTTAAATGGAAAACAATGACTGAACCCAGAAAGATGACACCCAGACATCTTAAAGCAAGCCTTCCAATAGCAGAATCTTAATCAGTTAGATAAGCTACGCTGCTAACCTAACTTGGGGTTAGGGTTCTGAGCAACAGGTTAGACCTCAGGATTTACAAAAATGTCACTGATTTTAATTTTATTGGATCTGCTCTAACTACTTCCACTTCAAGTCACCCTTGAGATGGCTCCTGAAGGCTGATACACAATAGAACTTCAATTCTTCAAGTCACTTCAGCCCTCTTCCCGGACGACCCCTCGGGCCTGCTTTCCTTGTCTTGTACTATGTCTAACCTCCTCTGCCTCATTCACGTTTCTCAATCCTTTAGTTAAAATTAAATATAATGAACAGCATCAGCCAATGGGAATCCAAAGCCCAGGTCCACTTCCTAAAGCAACCTGAAGTTGATCATGTTTCTCTAATCCCACTCTCACATTCTCTCATTATTGGTGGGGGGAGAGGAACTAACATGCAAAGCATATGGCACAAGTTCTTCATCGGATCTAGCCAAGTCCAGACTGCTCCCCACTTAATCTTCCTGCACAGCCTTACTTACCTCTGTCACACGATGAAACAACCTCTCTAATTTCCTGAGCACTCTCCATCTCCAGACAAAGATCTCCTACCTTCTTTTAAAGGCTGCGCACACAGACACATACTAAGTGAGCCTCCTCTTCTCCCCCTTTCCCCACAACCATTCAATTGCCACGTCCTTCAGAGTCAGTCTTGGGGTAAAGTGACCTCGTTTGTACTTATGCTATTTCAACTTGCAAGGTTTCTGAAACAAATACAATAGTACTTCTAGTTGCCAAATGGATACCCTATAATCTATCAATCTATTCGCTATAAAATGTATGGTGGCATGAACCTCCACTCCTAATGTTCAGCTAGGAGAATCCAGAGCTATTGTATCCTGCTACATGTCCTCTCTTTCTTAAGTCACTAGCAGCTTTCCTTACCACATCATCAGTCCATTTCCTCCAAACTATGTCACTGTCCCCTATGGCGCTACAGTCAGCCTCACCAAATTTTGAAATATGATGTCCAAAGTCTTTGTTGGCATCGTTTATTTGTTAAAAAGTAAAGAGAGCTATGATATAATGAACATAATTTAACATAGGCCTAAGCATAAGGATTGAGAGGTACTGAGAAGAAAGTAAGCCAGCCACACTCAAAACCATGACTATGGGTTCTCAGAGAAGAGTTGTAGAAATTGAGACGTATCCAAATTGGTGGGTAGGGCTCCTGTAGGACAGATTCGTCTCCACAAGGCCCACATCACCTACAGTCCCCACTCTATTGATGGCCCACTGTCTACCGTCTAACATCAGGTCTCACCTGATGATGCCTACTGTCCACCATAGCAGTGGATCTCACATTCTTCTCTTCCTTTTCTCTCATCAGCCTAGCAACTAATGAAGGAATGCTGCACTTGTTAAATTCCTTGCAGTCTCCCGTCCTCTGGACCATATTTTGGTTAAAGTCTCCACATTTGATCCAACAATCCTACCATGCTCAAACTGACTAAATTTTACTTTTCCTGTTCCTCTAGTTCTCTCATGATTCCAACAGTATTCACTTCTTTTTAAAAACAACAAAAACCTCACCACTCTCATTACAGACCTTCTCTAGAGACTCTGATGGACCATTAGTCACTGAAGAACACATTAAGTCCTTGGCAAGTTGATCCTCAGCATCTACAATCTATGCTATCTTACCTATCTACAATCTATGCTATCATCTACTTACCATCTACAATCTTATGCTATCTCTACTTAGTAAATTACTTAGCTGCAACTCTGTACATTCACTGTTCTACAAACATACTATGAGCTTTCATGACTCAGAATCCATGCATGATTGTGGTTAATGCCAACTTTACATTGCTTAAATGTCAGATCCTCTGTGAAGCCTTTCTCCAGACTCTAACTGAAATTAGTCATTTCCCATTCAATTCCCACAGAACTTTCCCCACACCTTCAGTTTAGCAGTGATACTGCTAACACACTACACTCTGTGGTAAGGCTCCTCAATGAGCTCTAACCTACTGTAGCTCATCATGACACGTGGCACATCAACCAAATGCAGAGCAAGCAAACGGAACAATTCCAACATCATCGTACCATCCTAAATGAATCATCCTAACTGTAAAAGTACAATGACTTACTTATATAAAAAATGACTTGTGGTGGTGGCGCACGCCTTTAATCCCAGTACTTGGGAGGCAGAGGCAGGCGGATTCGAGGCCAGCCTGGTCTACAGAGTGAGTTCCAGGACAGCCAGGGCTATACAGAGAAACCCTGTCTCGAAAAACCAAAAACAAACAAACAAAAAAAATCTAAAAAATGACTTGTTACATCCTTCCATGATGGACAAGTGCTAAATGACCCAACTGGGCCTGGAAATCTGCTCCAGACCAATGCTGATGAATAACCAGCCTAAATAAGGAAGGGACCAAAAGGTCACTTATTTGTGCTCATCACTGAACGCACGTACAGTACACAGTGCATATAGCGCTGTGATCAAGAGTCTACTGTGGTTCTCCACCTCATCCTCTTTCCCTATGAAATCCCTTTTGTCATGCTTCTTCTCTGTGGCCCTGTCTTGCTTCACTCATCAAACTACATTTTATACACTTTATACGTTTTGTCTTTGTCTTGTTGGACTGGTACTTGCTATGATGTTCAAGTCGGCCTTGAACACATGGCAATCCTCCTGCAGTCTGGGATCATAGGCATGTGCCATAATGCCTAATGGAGCTAACATTTCATGGACATTTCTTAGAAATTTTTAAGTGTGAACAAAACAAGCTTCCATTTCTAAAGCTTTGTTCTCATGCTCATCCCCATATAAACTATGGCAAAGATTGGCATGTCCCAGTAGCAGCTGACTTCTCCAAGAAGCAGTTACCACAGGCCAGCCTCCTCTCCCCGCCATTACAAAGGCACAGCACATGACTTCACATTTAAAGAGCTGGTAGGAATAAACATACTAATTTCCCCTAACCTTTCTGAGAACATATCTAGAACAGTAAAGAATATAACTCCTAATTCACAGTGCTAATCTATCGATCACTTCTGTAGTCCTCCCACAAAACACCCTAAGCCCTTCCTGAGCTTAGCAAACGAAGAATAAAAGCATCCTTCAATTCTAAACAGTGAGTTTTGTCAGAGACAAAGCAAGGTTTTTATGTTAGATGAGTTTGACTTACAGAGATGTGTAATTTATTGCACACCTTTAAAGTTTCAACATGATATTCCAGCATATTACAGTAAAATGGTTGCCATGGTTGAGCAGACTCAAACTCATCATCTCACAGAACTGTCATTGAGCCAGCTGACACTACTTTATAGTCTCTGGCAGAAGTGAGACGTTAGATGTTTATGTCATGTGTATGTGTGCCACTTTACACTTCCACTGTATCTTCCATTCACACATCATCTATGGCAGCCAACATCATGGTCTCAGAATGTCTGCCTTTTCTGAAGACTCCCCATTTAAGTGAAATCACACAATATGCATGTTTCTCACTGTTTCACTTAGCCTACTTTCCTCTAATTCTATCCCTATTGTGACAAATAGGGTATTTTGTTGGCTACCCATTTTCATGTGCCTGAGTGTGTGAGTGTGTGTGTGTGTGTCTATGTGTGTGTGTGTCTGTGTATTACTTACATACCATTAACAGGCACTGTTCTCCATATTCTGGTTATTGTCAGTAACACTGCAGTGAGCAAAGGAGTACACACCCTTTTACAAGGTGACATCACTCCCTCTTAGCACACATTCCTGAAAGGGTATATAGTCTGTTGACCTCTACGCACAAATACACACTGTGGCACACAACCATCCACAAGGATGAACACAATAAATGTAAAAAAACAAATAAATTAAAGGAGAGTGAATTAGGTAATTCCCTAAAATTAAAATGAGATATATACTTTTTGACCTCAAAAATCCTAATCAGGCTACTAGCTTCACTGCTGACCAGAGCACTAACAAACCACAAGAGCGCTGGCAAAAATAAGTTTTCTCATCAATCTAAGGTGTTTAAAAGTTTACAACAAATAAGCAGAAGAGACAGCTCAGAATTCTACTGTTCCAGAGGATCCAGGTTCGATTCCCAGCACTCATGGCATCTACCTAGATTCTAACAGCCTCTACTGATTTCCAAGGAAACCAAGCAAGCACATAGTATACAAACAAATGTGCAGGGAAATATTTGATATACATAAAAAGCAAAAGAAAGAATGAATAGTTCAGACATAAGATAAAAAATTCCAATACTAAAGTATACAAAATTAAGATTACCTTTTCTTATGCTGATAAGCAAAAAAAATGTAGAAACACATTATCCTATGAAATGAAAGAGCTACCAACATTTAAAAAAAAAAAATCTTACCACAATTAACCACAATTTAAAAAAAAATCACATTTAAATAAGCAATTTATGCCAGTGGTTTTAATCTGTCTCTTGCAATAGACTTGAAGGTTTCTTTGTGTAGTTTGGTTTTGGGTTTTTTTTGTTGGTGGTGGTGGGTTTTTTTGTTGTTGTTTTCTTTAAGTCTTCAAGACAGGGTTTCTCTGTATAGCCCTGGCTGTCCTGGAACTCAGAGATCTGCCTGCCTCTGCCTCCTGAGAGCTGGGATTAAAGGCATGGCCACCGCCGCACATCTTAGACTTGAAGTTGTATGAGAAAAGATTTTAGAAATCACTATAGACCTGCTATGTAGCAAAGCTACAGTCCGTCTAGCAGTAGTCAGTCAACAAACATCTGTGACACAGAAGGGATAAGGTGGGTCCGTGCTCTTCATCCCTTTTGAAGTGTTAGCTCAAGCACAACATTCCCAACTGTCCTGAGCTGGGGACTCCAAAGCCCTCTAAAGGGAGAACCCTCAGTTCTCAAACAAATACCAAGTGGATCCCAATCCTGTTTCCTGTTGCCCACTCACTTCCTTCAACCCCCGATTGTTCCCCTCAAACCTTTCACTCATCCTTAATCAATCTGATGAAAACAAAAACCATGAGAGAGCTCTAACAACCAGCGAAAGACATAAGAGACACAGAGGCATGGCATCCACAGTTAGAGGGAGGGATGGTAGGACAGAGAGGGGAAGGGGAGAAAGGCAGAAGGAGGGGAGCATGGGGGAGGAAGAGGAGGAGAAAACAAGAAAAAAGGAAAGGGGAGAGTGGGAGAAGGACAGGGAAGGAGGGAGGGAGAATAACAGAATGGTCTAGACATTCTACCACCCAAGAAGGAAGTAGGGATGTTTCCAGTGCTGTGTTAAGAACTGAGAAAATACAATTCAGGCCAAGTTTGTAGCTGCCAATAAAAGCAATCCAAAGACAAAAGTTGCACACCCCTCTTGCATTCAAGTTTCCCAACATGACTATGGAAGCAAAAACCACATTAACTATATTAAGATTGATAACTATAAAAAAAATAAGACATAGAAGTTTTAATAGTCTTCCAAATTTGAGTTCAAAGAGATGAAAAATAAACTCAGTATGGTCATACTCTTAATCTACTAGTGATTAACTTCCACGCTGCACTGACGCCCTTTCCCAGCCTCCTTAAGACAGGATCTCCCGTGGCACAGGCTGGCCTAATTCTCCTGCTTCCCAAACACTAGAATCAGAGGTGTGTACCAAAAATCCAGTTTATTTATGCTTAAGAATTAAGTCCCACTCAACCATCTGTGGAAACAGGGAGGGAAGGAGGCATTGATTTTAATGTGTGAAAACCATGAATTTCTTTAAAAAACAAAACAAAACAAAACAAAACAAAACCCTGTGAAAATGAATTCACCACTTAGGACAATGGAGCACACACCATCAACAGACTATTTATGGTAGTGATGGATCTATAAACATCCAAATCAACTTCACCAATCTAGGTGCCTTCTAGAATTTCCTTTTTTTTTTTTTTTTGGTTTTTCAAGACAGGGTTTCTCTGTGTAACCCTGGCTGTCCTGGAACTCACTCTGTAGACCAGGCCAGCCTCGAACTCAGAAATCTGCCTGTCTCTGCCTCCCAAGTGCTGGGATTAAAGGTGTGTGCCATCACTGCCCGCTAGAAATTCCTTCTTGCTCTATTTTCCTGGCACTCCGCCCCGCCCCTACTCTCATTTGGCCTACTACTTTGTCTACTACCTTAGCATCACAGGGTCTATCAAAACATACTTCAAAATGGAAATCCATAGCCCTCATCTCAGCCCTACATGTACCCTGCATCAATGACTATAGTGCTTGCCCTGTAGAAACTAGGGTCCATTCATCTGACATTTTAAACCTGGCAGAGTCAATGTCTACCAATAAATGTAACAATTATTAGAGTGATCATCAGCAGGAAAATGCCCTGGAGGATAAATGCTCATGTGTCACTGAGACTACCAGCCCAATCCTCCGATCCATTTCACCAAGCAACAAGCCCATGTGGTGCCTGGCTCGTGAATGCACCAGAAGGTCTCTAGTGGTCTGCTTCTAAAACAAAGGGCAGATGAGCACTTTAAAACTGATGCCTCTTTTCAACAGTCCTAGAAGTCTCAGTCAATTAAACCGAAACATTTTAATGGAGTGAATGGCTGTTAGGACTCTACTTTAATAAAAAAGGTATAAGCTTTTCCCAAATACCTTATCAGGCCACCACTGTAAGTCTTCTCCCAGAGACACTGGACTCTGAACAGGCGTGTTCTTCTTATCCGGGTTTGATTCTCCCTCTTTGCTGGTAGAGCCCCTTTCGTTATCAAATGAGGCTCCATCAAGCCACCGTCGCTCCCGTAAACGTAGAACAGACTCCCGTTCCCGAAGAAGCTCGGAGTCTCTCTCTAAGGGAAGAAGGAGAACTGGTATGCAATCGGGTCACACCAGTGGGATAAAAGTAAGCCACTCTAGTCCACACCCTGCAGGACGCAGCTAACAGCACTTTATCTATGCAAAATGCACACAGTCAGTATCTAACGAGGTTGTCACACATGTTCAAAACATTAGCCCTTCAAGTGACTCCAGGAAAATTATAAACAATTAGTTTTTTAAATGATGTAGAGGCAGTCCAATGTTTTTGGAAGATTTACTCTAAGTTTGATTTGGTGGACATTTTTTAATGGATTTAAAGAGTCTGGAAGTATATTATCCATATAAAATTATTATTTCATATTTCATATATTCATTAAAAATACTTAGTATAATGTTCTTGATTTATAAATTTTATAAAAGTTCATAAATTAGAATTTTAAAACATTA
This sequence comes from Montemys delectorum, assembly GCA_019843815.1. NCBI lineage: Eukaryota > Metazoa > Chordata > Mammalia > Rodentia > Muridae > Montemys > Montemys delectorum. The sequence goes on from JADRCD010217367.1 coordinate 10,710, forward strand.
ATAAATACATGTAAGCAAATTGGGCTGGTCAGTTTTTATGTCAACTTGACACAGGCTAGAGTCATCTGGAAAGAGAAAATGACCCCATAGAGAACAGTGGTTGACATGGAAGGGCCCAGTCCACTGTGAGCGGTACCACCCCCAGGTAGGTGTGGTCTTGGGTACTATAGGAAAGAAGGCTGAAGGAGTCCTGGGAACTGAGCCAGTAAGCAGCACCATCAGCCTCAGCCCTCCAGGTTCCTGCCCTGCTTGAGTCCTGGGGCTGACTTCTCTCAGATACTGCACTATGGAAGTATAATCTGAAACAAGCCCTCTCCTCCCTAAACTGCTTTTGGTCCTAGTGTTCTACATCAGCAACAGAAATCCTAACTAAGGCACAAACCAAGAAAGAGTATTTGTTATAAATCCTCAAGGTTTGTTTTTTAAATAAAGAAACAGAAAAACTTAAATAGATTGAACTATAAACTATATTAGGACACAGAAAAAGCTTGATAGCTCAAGTCCTTGTTAGAAATAAAGTTACGGAACAGATTTATTTTATGGATTAATCATTTAAAATGTTTTGAGGAACAGACTTTTTTTAAGGGGGGGGGGGGACTTCCTAGAAGTCTTCTTACACTTTCCTAAAAACTGACCTCAAATAATCTAAAGTCACAGCCCCATTTACAGTTGTTTGCAAGTTACTTTTTAAAATAGTCAAAATAGTCAGGCGTGGTATCGCACACCTTTCTCTCCTGCACCTGGGAGGCAGGGGAAGCTGGATCTCTGATTTCAATGACAGCCAGGGCTACACAAAGAAACCCTGTCTCAGAAAAAATAAGTAAATAATAAATAAAATACTGATATGGTAAAGATAAACTTTCCAGGATTTTAAGAGTACAGATTAGAGACAATCCATAGCTGAAACACAGCACTGATGCAGGTGAGGCTAGACCTGTGCTCAAGGTAGAGCACTTGCCCAGGTTAGACCTGTGGCTCAAGGCAGAGAACTTGCCCAGGCTAGACCTGTGGCTCAAGGCAGAACACTTGCCCAGCACGTGGGAGGCTTGGGTTTCCATCCCCCAACACCACTAAAACATAAAAAAACCCTGCCAAATTGTGAAGATCAAAGCAGTTAAATGCTAGCTATTCCAAACAATTCAAATGTAAAGTATCTACACAGAATAACTTAAGAAACAGGTATTGAGGGCTGGAGAGATGGCTCAGTGGTTAAGAGCACTGACTGCTCTTCCGAAGGTCCTGAGTTCAAATCCCAGCAACCACATGGTGGCTCACAACCATCTGTTATGAGATCTGATGTCCTCTTCTGTGGTGTCTGAAAACACCTACAGTGTACTTACATATAATAAATAAATAAATCTTTAAAAAAAAAAAAGATTAAAAAAAAGAAACAGATATTTAGGAGTTGCTAATGTTAGAAAAACAAATATTTGAAAATTCAATTAACTGACAGTTTTAAAGCAATTTAAGTGTGCATTTATCTTAAAAAGTTTAAGCTACTACATGTTCACATGTTAAACGGTCCACAATTATTTTTAAAACTCAACTTCTAAGTACCAAGTATATATAAGCAAGACCAGCCTTAGCACAACATGGCATCTTTTCTAGCTTACTAACTGCTAGCTATATAGCTTATTTTACCTATTATTTAGATAAAGGAGTTTTGAACTCTGGAAAGCAAAGATGGATGGATGGATGGATGGATGGATGGATGGATGGATGGATGGAT
>JADRCD010217367.1:12448-30523 GCA_019843815.1 Montemys delectorum
GATGGATGGATGGATGGATGGATGGATGGATGGATGGATGGATGGATGGCGAACGGGCGGACTGACAGACGGACGGACGGACAGGTAGATAAGCAAGCTAGCTCACTCAGAATCATAACGTAAGCTAGAGCTTACATAAGCTCATCAGAGGTTGGCTTAAGTGGCTCAAAATCTGGACTATATACCTTTCAAAGATTTCAGACTTGTATAAATAGCATATTAATAACGTAACAGATCAGCCCCTTTCTCTTGTTTTCATATTTCACTATTACATCTACTCACTATTTAAAATGAACATGATTATATTGTTTTGATCAAATTAAGAAGTGTATTTTTCTGAATGCTATATGTCACTGAAAACTAGCATTCTGTTTTTAGTTCAATATCTATCTCATAGGTAAAAGCATACTTAACTTAAATCACAGCCTTTGCTATGTGTTACACAGTGTTAAAATCTAAAGCCAAAGTCCCACAAACCACTGCTATGTAATGACTTCGCCCTACTATAAGATCTAAGCTCAGATACAGGTGAGTTTATCACTAGCTTTCCACACAGCCAGCCCACAATTAAGAAGAAATAAATGCAAAATTACCTCGAGATGAGCCTAGCCTAGAGAGTGATGAACGACGAAAAGAAGGGTAACCAAAATAGCTAATGTCCTCAGAAAACATGGCATCGGCATCAATAATGACACTTGGGTGGGCAGAGTGAATGTCAGCATCAAGAAGAGACATAAGATCTTCTACAAATAAAAACAAATAAAAAAAAAAATGAAGCGTCTACAGACAATGCAATCATAGACCACTAAAAGAACTCTAAAAATTAAAATACATTAAAACTACAGACCTGGGGAGGGGACGTCCCCCAAGATCGAGTGAATAAACTGAACATTAGAAACATTGACCTTAGGGACAAACAACATGCATAATTGCTGCAGGCACTACTTACTAAATTAAAAACCACTTTTAAGATATGATACTTAATGGCATCATTGAAACAAAATACAAACAAAAATAAATGCAGTTTCAGTAAGTACCGATGTTCAGCAATGATATCAAAAAACAACATCCTACATGCCAGCCAGGGATAAATCTATGCAATGCCATCATGTCTTAATTAGGATCAAACCAAATCCACTGAGTAAAAATATTTCCCCTTAAGTGGGATACTATAAGCAAACTGTGCAGCTTCCCAATGACAATTATCATCAGCTATGAAGTCCTGGCCTCAGTCAAAGGAGCAGCCCAAGCAGGAGCAGCATGAGAGTGAGCGAGCCAGAGAGCACCAACCTCCCGGCAGGTAAGATTCACTGGCTGTGTCATCACCGTCATCTCCATCCTCATCATCCCGGCTCAGTAAATTATTTACAGCAAGGTTGACATCAAGATTTGTTCTCTGAAGTTCTCGAATAATGACACTTCTTGATTTGCCTTGTAAAACAACTTGAGCCTAAAATAAACAAAGGATAGCATTATGCTAATTTTCTCCTTATTTACTGAAGTTGATAAATCACATTTTTCAACCCTCTGGAGTCAATATGATGATGAGCACTCTGCCCAGCCCCGCCTCACCCTCACCCCGCCTGCCCTCAGCCCACGCACCTGTGAAATCAGTTCCTCGGGAATGACAGACGCTGGAATAACTGGCTGGGGCTGACTGCCCAGAAGTCCAGATCCCCGATCTCGTCCAGTCCGAATGACTCGAGTCTGTCGCCGGGAATCACGGGCTCCAGCAGATGACCGACCAGAGGAACCTCCTCCACTTCCACCCACTCCAGAACTCCAGCGGCTTCTAAATATTGAACAATTTGTAAAATTAAAAATTTTTAACCATTCATTTTGAGTCATTTTGAGTCTCATTCTTGGACATTAGCTATCTAGTGAAAATTCTGGAACAAACCTTAAAAAAATGTCTAAATTTTGTAATACTTAAATATAAGTTCACTTTTAATAAATACGATATCATTTCCACCTTTGTTGAATATCTGCACACAGAGGGGGGCATGTAGTGTTTCCTTGTAATCCCAACACTCAAGAGATATTAAAGTCCAGCCTGGGCTACATGGAGCAGGCCTGGGAAGATGACTTGAGTTCATAAATAGGAGGACCCAGGCTCTCTTGGCCAGCCTAGTTAAGTAGTTGAGTCCAGTTCGGTGCTCTGCTGCAGACACACCAGACAAGAGTGACTGAGGAAGAAGCCTCACAAAGACCTTTAGCATCCACACAACCTACAAAAGGCACATGCACACAAACACCACACCCCCACACACACACACACACACACGTGCAAACCGTGGGAGAGCCACACCAATGAGTCTAAAAAACACATTGGAACCAAAGAAGCTTTATTTCCCAGTTTACCTGGGAGAGGGTCACCTTAAGTCTACTGTTGAACCTAATTATTAATTTCACCTAAAAAATGTCCTGGTTTGGTTAATGAACACAGAGGAATGACCCACCATTCCTACCAAGTGACATATATGATTTTTCCCCAAGCAAGTAATGCTAGAAAAATAGCTAAGCTCATGTATCTAACCATGCTAATCTTACAAGCATCACAAACTAAAACTGTCAGGAGGTATAAACAGATGACATAAAAGAAAAAGAAAAAAAGAGTGCCAAGACAGAGGTAACAATTAAGAATATCTGCCTATCTAGAAATTGTAGTCTAGCACCAACGGTTTCAACTCACTATAACACTACCAGCTGACAGTGTGCAACCTCTGCTTTGCCAGCCTGTATTGAGTTTACTTGCCCAACACTGTAACTGCTGCTAAAAGGAATCTTGGGATTCCCACTGTTTAACCTACCAAAATTCCAACTCAAACCTACTCCATAGCCCTAACTACCCCTAAGCACTCTTCTGACCAACTTCTGTTTGTCTAGATAAAGAGTAATGTCATACTAAGCACCTAACACTGGTTGAGGTTTACTAGGTAACAAGATAGGAATGAGTTAATTTCTTCTAATATTAGTATGTTGGTTTTTCTTTAATAGAATCAAAAACCATGACTCTACTCTGTACACTTACTTCTGTACACTTACTTGTCAAATTGGCCCTACAATTCTAACCCTGCCATACAGTACTCAAGGAACACAAAAGGACCAGAAATCACACATAGTATTATTAATTAGCCCATAGCATACAAATGTAGAGCCTATGAACCAAGTGTAGGCCACATAATTGGTAAACTAGCTTTAAAAATACATTATTTCTTGTTTGTTTGTTTTAAAGAGCCTAAGAAATTCTCTTAGTCAAGAGAAGGAAAGAAAAATACCTAAATATCATGGAATCCTATATGGCATTAGACGATAACAAGTACTAAAGCTAAGCAATCAATGCTCACTGTCCAAGCATAAAGACCAAAGTTCAGATCCAGACCACACAAAGTTGGGTGTGGTCCTGTGTATAACTGTAAGCCCCCAGCTATGTGGAAAGAGACTGAACACTGAGTACTAGCCTAGCTGATGTTTTGGAAAGAGACCCTGCCTCAAAGACGTAGGCAGAGAATGAAAAAGAAGGACACCTGATAATGGTCTCCTGTCTGGGCACATGGGAGGTGTAAGCACCCATAGAGATAAATACCTGCTCGGCTTTTACATTCCAAAGCCCAAGGTGTATTAGTTCAGATGAAATCCTAAAGAGCTGCATCGCTCATGCCAATCAAAAGAAGCTTATGCCTGGAAATACTCTCACAACAACCTGTGAGACCGATCAACACCACATGCCACCCGACACCACTCAGTAAAGAGCTGGGCTATTTCTGCCAAAACTGCAAAATCTCTACCTAACCATGAGAAAAGAACAGACAAATCCAAACACTGTGCTTTGTAACAAGGTCTTCTAACTTATCATAATATTGACCAAACAAACAGGCTGAGAAGTGCCCTGCTCAGGAGACTAAGAGCATGGTGCCTCACCAACTGACAGATGCCAGACAGCACGATGTGAGGCCAGGGATGGCCAATCCCTAAGCTTACAGAGGAGTTAATGTGGTAATAGCTTAGGTGACAGGGTCTCACTCTACTGTCAGGCTGACCTCAAACTCAGGACCCTACTGTCCCCCAAGCTCTGGGTCTCCAAGTTTTTTAAGACCAAATTACTTCAGGATGAGAGGATAAACTTTAAACATATAAGATTAAGAACAAATGCCACTATAAAGTGAAAAACTAAACAAGGATGAAGAAGCTTTTGGGTACTTTGGGGACTAAGCAAGGTCAATCTCTGATGGCAAGTCAACTCCATTGTTGTAACACAAAAGCAATCACCAGTGGGAAGTACAACTCAGCCATGGCTCTGGATTAGCCCTGCAGAATCCCCAACACAACAAAGAAATGTTGATCTTTGAGAGCAGAGTAGTTCTCATGCATACTGCAGATAACAGCAACCTTCTTAAATAAATGTATTGTTCCAGGTTTATCAAATGAAATAATTTAGTTATGTCCTTGTCAGACTTCTTTAACACACACCGTGCGTGCATAGGACTGTGAATGTGTGGGTCAGAAATAAAGCATTTGCTTGTAATATACAAGGCATGGGTTTGATCCTCATCTCTGCAAAATACAAAAAAATGTTTTATTAAAGCTCAGGTTGTGTCTCCTGGCCCTAAACTAAAGGACACAAAAAAACAATCTGAAGATTGCACCTAACCAAGACAAATGACCTTCCTCTAATCCTGAAGTAATTTAGTTCAGCAAAAAGACATATGAATTAACCATTTTGAAATCTCAATTCTTGTGGCAATTTGAATGGAGGCAGAGGGCAAGAGTTTGGGGTTTTCGTTACTGTTGTTTAAAAAAAAAAAAATCTATCAGATTTGGATACCAAAAAAAAAAAAAAAAAGTAATATTAGATTTTTATAATTCATTAAAAAAAAATGGCCAAGTACAAACTCTAAACTTTCAAAATACACACAGGAGCAGTGAGTGACACTGTGATCTGGATTCTATAATCGGTTTGCATTGGTTATTTTTATCATGGGGGCACACTGGGCTAGCTCTGAGCCCTGTCACTAGCTAATACTGATGTGCTCAGTCACAGCACAGACCAGGACATCTGCAACTGGACCAGCTTACCCCAGAGTGTTGCCTGCCAGCCTGCCAAGAGTCTCAGAGCCTGAGAGAAACCACGGGGAGTCACTTGTCCTTCCTGGTCTGGAAGTCCTCCCTGTCCCCGAGCTGCTGTTCAGTTTTGACCTAGGGAAAATCAAGAGAAAACCATCACCGACAGTCTCAAGTCTTAGGGGAACCTCCCTGGCTGTGCTGACTGACACAGCACCAGCTGGCAGCTGCCTCAGACCTTGCACTCCTTCCAAGTAGAAACTGCTCAGATTTCAAATATAAATAAAAAAAAAAAAAAATAGTAAGTTTTCTTTATATTTTAAAATTAATCACATTTTTCTTAGAAACAACCAAGTAGAATTCAAATCTTATGAAGCCTCCTTTAATGCCCTGTAAGTTTTAAAGACCAAAATTTGAGAGGGAGGAAAAACTTGACTGCTTTCAAAACAAGTTCCTCTATTTCTAACTATCATAGAAAACATGATATGTAAAGTCATTTCAGCCTGTCAGGCATACAAGCACACACCTATCTACATACCAGCTACTTAGGAAGCCAAAGCCACAGAACCTCTGGAGCACACACGGTCAACAGCAGCTTTGAAAGCAGATCAAGGCCTGTGCCAGCTAGCACGATAGCCAACCACTGCAGGTTAAATCCCACCTGTGACTGACCCAGCATGTAGTACTATCTTTATAACTTAACATTCCTAGGTGCCATGTCAATTAATTCCTCTGCAATTTATAATGTTAGCACTATCTATAAACTATTACTTGCTTAAAAATTAAACTCAAGAATTAGGAATATAGGTTGGTGACATAATGATTCTCTAGCATGCCTAGGGACATGGGCTTACTTCCCAGCTAACAAAAGCAATCAATTTAACTAAAAAACTTAATTAAAAAAAAAAAAATCCCAGTGCAAACTAACCATTTCACTATATTTTAAACAATTTTTCTGCTATGCTTTTTTTTAATCTCTTGAAGATAAGGAAGATCAAAACCTTGGTTTTCTGTAATATCTTCTAAGGGATAAATGTATACTGTATTAACTACAAAAAACAGGCTAAGAATGTAGCTAGGTGAGGAAAGCACTTGTGAATTTACACAACAGAAAGCCGGGCATAAACTAACTCTCAGTGCCATCCCTTAACTTACTATACACTATGCTCTATGCTTGACCCTCAACGCCATGAACACACACACTAAGCAAGCAAACGCTAGTATGTCTTACCCGTCATTATTATCAGGTTTACCCAATTCCAGTCTGTCTGGCTGTACTGAAAAACCAATCCTACAAATTCTGCCATCCTAAAAGCAAAAATAAATAAATAAATAAACAAAACACATGTTAAATTTTGCAAGAGAAGACACGTAAGTTTTACTCAATAAGCAGATTCTGCCTGTTACTGTCAACTCGGAAGACAAGGAAGTCCCCTCCAGAAGATACACCCACGGTGGGAGAGTGTAATACACAGTAACAAAAGGCTATTAAGAATTTCCTTAAAACAATACAGCCTGGCAGAGTAAAATTATATAATAACTACATTCAGGAGTCTTCCCATGCAGTATTAACTAGTTTCAAGATCAAGTAAATCATTTACACCCAATTCTCTAAGCCAGTGAATTTACACAAAAGAACTAACTTTCAGTGCCTTCCCTTAAAACTAGAAAAAGAAAACCAATGCACAGTTTAGTTTTCATCTCTCCACCTTATGGTGGGTGAATAATTTACCTCAAGAAGAAATGCAGCGTGATTGGGTCCCACAACACACTGTTTAATAGTAGCCTGCTCCAGTACATTCAAAGGCGGGTGGCTAGGGAACAAGAAAAAAGCATGTTAGTAAAACTGTTCTTTTAATTGTACACAAAAAGAACTGACTCCTAAGTGGAATTTTAAAGCAATAAATATAAGTAACTGATACCTACCTTACTACAGTTGCATGGTCTACCAAACTGTTTAAGAATAAGCATTAATGGAGACTGTAATTTAAATGAGCCTAACTTTGATAGAAAGAGTAGAGAGAGATGTGGTAATGCACACCTCTACTCCCAAAATAAACAGGCGGATCTCTGTGCTGTGAGTTCAAGGCCCGATCTACACATCAAATTCCAGGACAGCCAGGGCTACATCTCAAAAGATTCTTAATATAATTTAAGTCTTAATCAAATAAATGATATCAATCACATAAAAATGAATTCTTTTCCTAAGAAAGAAGGCACTACCGCTCCATGGTAGGGCTGAAGCACATCCCAACACCATGAAAAAAAACGCTAAACTTAAAACAGTTTAAAATTTTTACCTGTTCAAATTGTACTTGTTCAGCTTCTCTGAAACTTCCCGTAACCTTCAAACACAAAAGCCAAGTGTTAATAAACCTAGCACTAGTCCTGCGTACACAAGATGGCTCCAGTACAGCACTGGGCTAATCCCCAACAGTAATACATGAGCAACTCTTAACCACCACAAGCAGGCACTGCAATTCCTTTCCCTTTCTAACCCATCAGCAGCTCCAGTAATAACCAAAATAACCCCATTTCCAGACAGGAAAATGAGGCTTCTAGAGTTTATGTAACAGACATCAGGAGTAGAGGGCTGTTTCCTGAGCTCTGAGCAAATACCCAATGGAAAACTAATTTTAAAAACCACAGTTTAACCCAGGCATGGTAGTGCACACCTTTAATACCAGAACTCAGAAGACAGAGCTCTGTGAATATGAGGCCAGCCTTTGGGAGGTTGGGGGGGGGAGGGGGGAGGGTGAGGACATACGACTGTCTATGCCAAAAGACATTTTGACAGTTTGTGAATAATGAATTGAATATAATGAATTGAAAATAACTGGGGTGCAGAGAGAATCTGTGTGCACAGTGTAAAAACATCACCTGTTGATAAAAAGCTGATGGGCTAGTAGGAAAACAGCAAACTAGCTGGATGCACTTGGTGGGAGTTCCAGCAGAAAGACTGAAACTCTGGAAGAGAGTCAAGAGACACTGCGTGTGGTCTATAGACAAAAAGACTCATACATATAAAATAAATAAACTTTTTAATTTTTTAAAACATTATTTATTTATTTATTTTTATTTATATGAGTACACTGTAGCTGTTTTCAGACACACCAGAAGAAGGCATGGGATCCCATTACAGAGGGTTGTGAGCCACCATGTGGTTGCTGGGAAGTGAACTCAGGACCTCTGAAAAAGCAGTTGGTGCTCTTAACTGCTGAGCCATCTCTCTAGCCCCAACTTGTTAAATTTTTAATTAAAACAAAGCCTATAGAAAGTCACAGAACCCTGAGTAAATGTTCTAAGCACTGCAGTGAGTAAGTAGAACCAGGCATCTTTGAGATTTACCCAGCAACTATAAAGCCACTAACTACTAAGGCACATCTTTGTCAGCTATGCACACCGACTGATGCCCACCAAGGTACATACAGTGGTTAGAGGTTTCAACTGATGCTTTCATTTTTCCAAAAACGCAAAAACAAAAACTGCTAACTTCATTCTCACTACCATGCACCCCACCCTCATAACTTTCACTAGCCCAGCTTTCTCTCTTTCATTAACAACATGTTCCCTTGATTCTGGAGGTCAGGCCTTTCCACTAAATTCCAGTTTGTTCAATTATATAGCACATTTCTGTTTCAAAACAAGATTAAATTTGAAAATAATGCATAACAGAATTCATAAGCTGTGGAAGAAGGCTATATAAAAAACGAAGACAAACAGCCTAGGGACTGTTGCTCCAGAGTTAACAGGAGCCACGAGAGACCTGGAGCTGAGGTAGGAGAGCTCTGGACTTCCCCAGCTCACATTCACTAAGAACACACAAAAACCTTCCCAGCGTAGAGCCGCGTATGACAAAAGGCTAAGGCTTAACTGCCCCACACCACAGCGGTGGCACAAAGGAAAACTTACTTATTCACTAGCATGTCTTGTTACTGGCTCAAAATACACAAATTGGGGGAAGAGATCATTAAAATTTCTATAAAAACTGGACAATAGCTAAGACTAAAAATTAAATACTTCTGTAGCTTCAAATAGTACTTCGGATAGATGCTTATAGGACTAAACTAAGCTTTGAGGATGTCAAAATACTATAAAATAATTTAATAACTCATAAACTCAAGAGCAAATTATAGACCACCAAAGAGATAGAGAAAGTGGTTTCTGAAACCAGCTAATTTTAAGATTAAAAATTGATCTGAAAATTCAGTTAAAGGGAACCTGGGACAAGGCACAGTGGTGCACACCTTTAACCCCACACTCTGGAGGCGGGTAGACCTATGTGAATCACTGGTCTACAGTGAGTTCCAAAGCAGCCAGAGATTATGAGACTGTCTCAAACAAAATTAGCCAGTCAGACAGTTCACAAAGTAAAGGAGTTTGCTACAAGCAAACAAGCCTGGTGCCATGAGCTCAATCCCTGGAGCCTACATAAAATTGAGAAAAGCCAACTCCAAAGCGCTCCCCTGACCTTCACATACATGCCAGCATATCCAACCTGTACAAAAAGGACAGCTCTTCACGCAACCCAGCGTGCTTGCACATGCTTGCAATCCCAGCATCCAGGAGGCAGAAGCAGGAGGGGCAAACAAGTCTGAGGCCTGACTAATGTGCACAGTGAGCTCCGGGGCAACTAGAGGTGCAAGAGCAAGACTGTCACACAATAAACCTAATACTCAATGTTTCTTTAACAAACAGTTAAAGATGGTGAGACTATCTGAACTATCATCTCAACAGTCAAGGTGGCCAGGCCAAATGACAGGGAGTGCCAGGGTAGCTTGGTACACAACAAGACCCTGACTCAAACAAAGGAAGGAAAAGAGAACTCATAATAAATGTCCTAGGCATTTGTGAAATGCACATGAGCACCCACAACACAGTAAGCGGCTAAGGGCCTCTCTCTCCGGCTCAGCTCTGCAGGTTCTCATCCATGTAAAGAAGGACTTAGTTACTTACTGTTAGTGCTTATCAGTCTCAAAATTCTTACTAATACATAAAAAAAAAAAAACACCAAGTGTATCAGTGTATCAACATATGTAATGTTTATAAAAAAGTAGCCCACAAAATGGCTCAGCAAGTAAAGGTACTTGGTGCCAAGCTTGTGACCTGAGTTGGACCCTAAAACCCACATGGCGGGAAGGAAAGAACTAACTTCTTCAAAACTCCTCTGGCTCCACAAGAGCGCCGTGACATATGTGCACACGCACAATAAATACATGGGTTTTAGTGAATGAAACAGCATCTAACATATCAAGAGTCCTATCCATTTGAAATTTCATATGAGCAGATTTTATATAGTCACCTAGAATGTTTCACCAAATATCAACTCGATTCATAAATGCAATCTCAGAAATACATAAAATGGATTGTTCTTTCAAATCTCAGGGTGGTTATAAGTCAATTGGCTCCAGAGCATCCTGACAAGGAAAGCTGCAAGCACAAGTGGGCTCTACTGAGGAGCACCTGCTTCTCTCTGCAGGACAGAGCTCAGACGAGAGCCAGCACAGGCCAGGGCAGGCCACTTCCATGGCTGTTACCCAGTGTGCTTTATGGAACCCGCACTGTCTAGTGTAAAGGAGCTCAGTGCAGAAGACTCAACACACTTACAGTCACAAGCTAGACTCTTTTCATAATGGTAACACAAAAGTAACATTTCTCTTCTTTTTTAAAAAAAAAAAAAAGCCTAGAGTTCATCAAATTTCACTTACACACTAATGTTTCAACCTCAGGACAACAGCACACAGCTAAGTCTCTGAGGTGGCAATAACACACAGCTGGGCAGGTTGGCAACAGTCTATGGCAACCCTTTCTGCTGTGTTGTTCAATACTAAAGATGTATCACATATTCCAACTCAGTGCCAGTTTGTTCTCTTACACATAAAATTTTCAGATGTGGAGACTAGAATCTTTAAGTGGCAAACTGACATTTTCTTAGCAGTACCTATTAGGAGCTAACATTACTATTACTCTGGAAAACCCATGGAGCCTGTCCCACTTTCCCAATGTAGCTTTCAAAAGTAACTTTCACAGATCCTACTTAGGCACGGTGCATAGTGAGGTTCTTCAGTTCTGAAACTCCCTGCCTACTTACTGTCACACACCAGATCTCTAAACACCCTAGACACAGCCCAAATGCAATTCCATTCCATAAGTCTGTCTTGTTGAAGAACATGGAGGTCCCTGAAGCTCTGGCTCTCAGGGGGACAGAAGGCAATTCCTCACATCCCACCCTCTCCGAGTGCTGCTTCTCATGCATGTGGAAGTGGAAGCATGGAGAGCTTGCTTGGGTCTCACATTTATCAGCAATCACTATTGGTGAAAGAGTGTGTGGTCTGCCTTCAGCACACTTCCCCCTGAGCCATTCCTACTGAAGCCATGTCCAGTTCAGACACCCAGGTTTCCTGGCAGTTCTAACTCTCTCCCACAGACATCTGCAGCTTGCCTTTCCTATCTATCACATCTCACTGTGAACATTCTTGCTCTACTTTCCTGTGTAAAGTGCCCTCACACACACTACAGGACTTGCCGAGTCTCTCCCTAGCCTTCCATGCAATTCCACCAGTCAAGGGTAAGGTACTTTATAATCCACTTCAGAACAAAAGATTTTTGGTCTTAATACTAATAAAATTAACCTCCAGGCTTCTACTTTAAAGAACAACTAATAACTGTAAATAAACAAATTTGTTTTGAGGTTATTTCATTATCTGCCCATGTTAATTTTGGGGGGCTTGGGAGGAGTTGCTATTATTGCCGTTTGAGACAGTTCTCATGTAACCTACACTGACCTCAAACTAACTATGTACCAATAACGACCTTGAGCTTCTGATCCTCCTGCATTCACCTCTTGAGTGATAGATAGGACTAGAGGTGTATGTTTCCCACACATGGTATACTGGCTACTGAATCTACAACCCACCAACAGTGCTACATCCCCAGCCTCCACAATATTTTTATAAGCAAATCATAGTTAACACAGAGACAAAAACTCAGTAATTTACCTCTTAATAACCACTTTAGCAAACAGCCTTTAAAGTGACCCCACCCTAACTTCTGACTAGCTCTCATTTGTGGAATGATGTTCTTATTTAACCACAATTGTATTTAGGAATAAAGGAATTAACTCAAACAAATTTAAGACAAGGCAGGAAAAGTTACTGTACCTGCATATGGTTAAGAGAATTTTAAACTCATCTTTTGGTATTCCACCAGAAAAGACATGCATTGCCAAGACAAATACAGACACATTAAAATTTTGGGAGAAGATATATTCTTTTTTGCTTGTTTGTCTGGTTTTTGGTTTTTCAAGACAGGGATTCTCTGTGTCACCCTGGCTGTCCTTGAACTCAGATTCACTGTCCCTGTCTCCACATACAGCTAGATGAGAGCAGCCTAATTGTAGCTACTTACTTACTTACTTTCCAAGAGACTCCTGGACACCTAGGGCGCCAAGCAGGAGATCATCCCTGCCAGCAGAGTATCATTTTGGGGTAACTAAATGATGGTTTCTGAACAGTTCAGGGCACTGCTGAATCTGGAAGTGACCCGTGAATCCACGCATGATTCACCGGTAGTGCCATATGCTAGTCATGTGGAAATTACTTTTGTAGAGTGTCAAAATTATTGCTGCTCATGTTACTACAGCGTCAAACTCACAATGACAAGCTTCCCAGAGTTTCTGAGAAAGCTCAAATTCTGGTTTGAAAACTTAATGAGACTAGAAACAAATACCATCCAGTTGTTTTTCTTAAATTTTTTTCTAAAATGACAGTCATTCCATTTTAAAGGGGGAAAAAATCTGTTTGAACCCCAGCCCGGGTAACCAAATTGTCAGTTATCCCTTCAAATAAAATCGCTTCTATAAAGAAAGTCACTAGTACGACTTTCTCTACAACTGCAAAGGTCACTGAAAACCTTCCTCCTCCACAGTCCAGCTCGGTAAGTGTTCAGGTGATCCACACTGAGACACAAAGATTCAAGAGTTAAGATACTTTTGCTGCCTTATCAAGAACAGTAAAATGAGAGGCTTTTTCCCTCCAAATGCAAGGAAGCCTATGGCTCTTGGCACAGCTTGGGTAATGCGTCAATCTTTCACTAAAGAAACATTATTTTACCAACATCTGCTTCTGTTTTGTTTGGGTTTGTTTGTTTGTTTGTTTGTTTGTTTTTTGAGACAGGGTTTCTCTGTGTAGCCCTGGCTGTCCTGGCACTCACTCTGTAGACCAGGCTGGCCTCAAACTCAGAAATCCACCTGCCTCTGCCTCCCAAGTGCTGGGATTAAAGGCCTGTGCCACCACTGCCTTCTCAATCACCAACCATTCACAAGCAGGACTAATATTCGCTTTACCACTTAGGAAGATGACAAAGGCCAACCTAGGGAAGACTGTCACTTTATGTCTTTACGTCACTTAACGTAAATGATATAAGACACTCGAGATGCATCAAGATGAAAAGATGTTTCTAAATATGTGCTGTGAATATTGTATGATGTTATCTTTTCATCTACATCCTCTAAAATGGTTTCCAGTTAAACCTTCAAGACTTTTATGAAATGAAAATGACAGAACTTGGGTCATAAAAACCTTCTGCAAACTACAATGAAAAAATAAAGTACCTTCTCTAACACAAATAACTTCTTCCCCGAATCTAATTTCTATGATTAGAAATTCCTACTTAATGTTACAGATAATGTAAGCTAAGGAGGCACAAATCCAGGCACACTCTGGGAGAAGGAATACCAAACACACAAAGATGAGTCACTTTCCTTTAAACTAAAATCAACCCTGTTATTTTCCAGCTCCACTCAGACCAGGAAAAGGGAAAGAAGACTCATGCTAGATGGACAAAAAGGTAGGTATGCTAGAAGGCCAAGATACGGCCTTTTCACCGTTACTTTTTAATACCTTTGTAAATCCTACCTCAGTTCACTTCTTTATTCTCCCCTCCCCAGAGACAGGTCGGGCCTCACTGGGTAGCTAGACCAGACAGGCCTCAATTTCAGAGATCCATGTGCCTCTGCCCCAAGTGCTGGCTGGCACTGAATGGGTGCCAGTACTCTCTAGTTAACTTTATTTTTAAATAATAAACTAAACTACACGGGAGCCAAACCCTGTCAACAGGTCAAGACCACTTCAGAGCTCTAGTCCAGAAGAGTGTAGCACGCCTCGGTCCAGTCTACACCCCTACAGCCCCATTCACAGGAAAAGTCTCCGCCAAATGCAGATAATGTGTTCTAATCATTCCAGACCCAGTTTTAATTCTACTTACAAATAAAGTCTCATAACAGACTACTTTATAATATATAAAAACTCTTATCCGGGCTGGCGAGATGGCTCAGCTCGTAAGAGCACTGACTGCTCTTCCCAAGGTCTTGAGTTCGGATCACAGCAACCACATGCAGCAAATTACGCCGGAGTGAGCAGGGCCAGCAGAGGTCCTGAGTTCAACAGCAGCCACACACATGATAGCTCATGGCCATCTGTACAGTTACAGTGTACTCATACACATAAAATAAATACAATAAATCTTTAAAAAAAAAAAAAAACTCTTATTCGTGACATAAACCATAAGTCACAATAAAATACCTGTAACGAAAGCTGACTGTTCAGGGGATTAAAATGAGACTATCCAGCCACCTGACCAAGGCTCCATCCATCAGACTGTTAGTCTGAGAAAGCTCAGATCTACAGGCTGGCTTCTTGTTGCCCTTATTTATCAAACAGGGCAAGCAGCAGCTTTTTGTCTTTGAAATGTTCCAAGCTCTTACGAGAGACAGACAGCACAAATCAGTGTCCAGCAGTACAAAGCAAGCCTGCCCCAGGCCCTAACCCCACTGTGACTGGCTGGCTTTAACCTTACAAGCTTCTCATGTGCTAAGTGGGAATGTAACCACCTGTCTGGTAGAGGTGCTTACAGAACAATTAGAGGTGATTCTTGTAATGTATCGTGGACACAGCCAGTCATTTAAATGCTCAATAGTGACTATTATATCAATATTGTAAACTTCAAATCTGCTCACACTAGCTTAAACTGGTTGCCAAGCCAAATATGGCCCAATTTAGGCCCTGAAAGTCTGGCAGGACTCCTTGCAGACAGAAAGCTAGAACCTCCTTGAGTAGGTACAGCTACTCAGTAAGCCTCCACCCCTGTGCCTGAGCTCTGGCTCCTGAACAGTGGGGTTTGGTTGGCTGCTGCTCTCATACAATGCTCCTAATCCTGCCTCCTTAGCAGCAGCCTCTAGTCCAAACCTCCTCATCTTGTCCCAGTTCTTTTCTCCAGCACACTCGCTCAGCCAAGCCATCGCTAACTCAGCTACTAGAAAACCAGTCACCCTGAACTCCATGAAGCCAAGCACTTTTCTCAAGTCCAATGTTCCCTCCACAGCACTAGGTACACTGTTACCCTTGCTTGGCAAACTCTAAAAAGGCAAAAAAAAAATAATAAAAAAAAAAAAAAAAATCCCACTTTATTAATTTCTAAATCCTTACTGGCAAACACATTATACATGTTTATTAACACTGCCTATTGATAAATTCACAAGTCTTAGCTCTAAGCCCTACATTATTTCAAAATAGTGGGGTCTTAGCTTTTTCTTTCTTTTTCAAAAACAATTTTAAAAAGTTTACTAATTTTACTTTAGGTATGAGTGTTTTGCCTAAATGTTTATTAAATATACCACACACAGGCCTGTACCTTGGGAAGCCAAAAAATAGGTCTGTGATCCTCTAGAACTAGAGCTACAGACGGCTACAAGCCACCCTAGGTGCTGAGAATCAAACCAAAATCCTTTGGAAGAAGAGCATGTGCCCTTGACCACTGAGCCATCTCTATCGCTCTCCAGCTCTATCCCATACCCTCAGTGGTAATAATGTAAATCACTTAAGGGTCTGGAGAGCTGCCCAATAGGTGTAAGAACACTTGCTAAGAAGGCAGGAGGACCTATGTTCAAATCCACATAAAAAAGCCAAGCACAGCAGCATATGCCTGCTAATTCATATTGAAGAACACACACAGCCGGAAGTTGATAGTTTTTTGATCAACCAGTTTAGTCAGCAGCACACTTCCGGCTCAGTGAGAAACCCTATCTTCAGAGAAGTAAGATAGAAAGCTTTGAAGAAAGATTCATAGAAGAAAACCTGTAGCAACACACATACATATACACCCTATCTCTTAGAGTAGGTTCTTTAAAGCATACCAAAGGAATGTTATCCTGTAAGATAGCACTCTGGAGGATACATCCCAAATTCTGTGGCTGATGCAACAGTGTAAGTAATTTTCTAAATACTTTACTAATTAGCTCCCCCCTCCAAAAGGGTTAATCAAATAGACTGGAAAACACTCAGCATCACTTTACAGTGTGGTAAAGTCTCCCAGTGTCATCCACACAGGGCTCAGCCTCTCCACTTCCAAACCCTGCAGCTAAATAGACTGTTCCTAGAGAAACGTGCTGAAGGTACCATGGGAGAAGCAGGGAAGGGCAGGAGATCATTAGGACTCAGAATCACAAGTAAACACCTATTGTGTTTAAAGTGACCTGCCCTAAGCCTTACACTTTACACTGTTAATGAGGGACAGTCTGGGCACTGCACAGTTTCTGTTGGCAATAAGTACATTTTGTTCTCACATCTAAGATGAACAAAATTAAGAATAGTTTAGTAAAAATACACGTGCCAAGTTCTGTTGATTTCTTGAGGCTAGAGAGAAGGCTCAACAGTTAAGAGCACTTACTTGGAAGATTACTATTATCCATTTACACCAGGAATTTCATCCCACATGATCATACTCCCTACTCAAAACTTTAAGCAGCCAAAGTGATTCTAACATTAGCTAAGTCTAGGACTAGCTGCTCTGAAATATCATAAACGTACAAAGAATTCTCTAAAACACTCATAAGCACAAAAGTCCACTTGGAGAGATTAAGCATAATACCTCAACTTAGGAGACTGGTTTAAGATAGCTTCTACAGAGACTCACAATTCACAAACCTTACTGAAGCTTCTGTAAGATCTCTAACACAGCTATCTAGCTATTAACTCTGCTGAATCCTTTCTTCCCTAAACTGAACCAAACAGAAACTCCCTGATAATATCTTAGGAAGCTAGGGGACACTGCTTTGAGAGCTAAGGCAACCCAAGAGTTAAGAGGACCAAGACACAGCTCAAGACAGTTAAGCTTCACAAAGAGCACTTTAGGTCAAATGGAGAAGAGAATTCTAAGATTTGATATCACATTCAGACAAACAGACGCGCACGCACACACGCGCGCACACACACACACACACACACACACACACACAAAATAAAAAGTAAAATCTTTTCTTAAAATGTTATCAAACATTATTAACCAAAATTCTCAGGGGATTTTCTTAAAAGCTTGAATTGTGAGATGTATGAAATTCTCACAGAATTCATATTTCCTTACATGTAAATTGTCTATTTAAACTAGCCTCTAGATTTAAAAAAAAAAATCTGAATTGGGGCTGTGGAGATAAAGAAGGCTGAGCAGCCAAGAGCACTGGCTACTCTTCCAGAAGACAGACAACCATCTAGGGGACCCAAAGTCTCCTCTAACCAAATCTAAATTATGTAGCTCAAAAAGTAGACTGAAAAAGCCTGTAATTCCTACAGTTGTTGGTCCATAAGCCTCGAGATGACCCGGCTGCTCTAAGAGAAAGGAAAGCATCCAGGAAGACACTACGTGACACAACATTCAGAATCTTTCAAATGCAAATGAAAAGACGAGAGACTTTGAGAGGAGGTGGGAAGGCGGCTGGGGGTGGAGAAGCCCTTAGGAAAAGATTTCCAGAGGAAACGAAGATCAACACAAACTAACGTGTATGGACACACGTCTAAAAAGAGAAAAGATACCATTAGTCTGCTGAGCTTGCCAGTCTTCTCTGCGTTCCACTTAAAGCAAATCTAAGGACTCCACTTTACACTTCTCTAAACTCTTCTAGTTTCAAGTTATTAGCTTGGCAGAGTCTGTAAAGTAGACAAGCCAGACAAATTCTTTTTTTTT
>JADRCD010217369.1:0-15063 GCA_019843815.1 Montemys delectorum
TTCCCCCTTCCCCCCACTCCCCTCCGCTCCCACCACCACTCCCTCTCCCCTTTCTCCCTCCCCCTCCCCTCCCCTCCCCACCTCTTCCTTCCCTTTCTATTCTGTTACCTTCTTTGTAACATCTCTTCACAGTCCTGGGTGAACTTGGACCTTGCACACCCTAGCAAGCTCTCCACCACTGAACTATACCCCAGCCTTTCTTTGACTTTTACATTTTTTGAGACAAGGTCTTGCTAAGTTGCCCAAGATGGACTTGAACTCATTCTTGAGTTCATCCTAGATTGGCTCTGAAGTTGTGATCCTCCTGCATCAACCTTCTGACTAGCTGAGATTACAAGCCTGTGAACCAGGCTTGGCTCATGCATTCCATTTCTGAGCCCCACTTTAAGCCTGGGCACTTTGCTCCCTCTGTTCCCTGAATGTCAATCATTCTTTGTCCGCCAGGCTGTGGCTCTCTGGAATTCTCAATGTCCCCCATGTCCAGCTTCAATCTGAGGATCACTCAACCCTCTCCTACAGATTCTCAGTGAGGTCTCCTGCCCTCTAATTTCACTCTGCTGATTTGACACAAGTGTGCCAGCCAACCTGGATATCCTTTCTGCCCCCTCTAGACTCTTCTCTGCTTTGAGACTAGTATAACCCATCTAGGCTATTAATAACCAGAGAAATGCCCCATTACTTACCTACTGGGTTTTGTTCTGTTCGTGTGTGTGTGCTCAATGTGAGCCTCTCTTAGCCATGTGCTCATGGTCCATCTTTACAGTCCATCCTGCCTCATGGCGACTTCCTTCTTTCTCCTCATGGTCTCTACCTGAGACTCCCCTCAATCTCAAGCCCTGCCTTACCATCATCCTCTCTGCCCAACCATAGGGTCCAGCCTTTAATTACCTAATCAGAGATTATTGGAGAGCGTTCTGTACAGCACATTGGTTAATACAGTGCCCCAAGATCAGGTTGGAGTCTGGTGAGGAGGGAACAGAACCCAGCTTCTGAAAACACATCCCCAACACATGGGATGCACAAATGAACAAAACAGAAAGATCCCACTATACACACAGTTTACGTGAACACCATCGAGGAGAGGCGGCACGAACATTAAACACAAACAATCAAAGAGTAGACTTCCCATCGTCTGCACCCAGGCTTGGCCTCTCCTTACAGCACTGCCCCGTCGGCCATATAGGTATGTCTGGGCTTCTCTGCTCTCCCCCCTGCCTTTTTCAAGACAGATCAATGCAGGGAAGGGACACCCCGAGCCACTTTACAAACTGCTTTCTCTTAAACGGTATTAACTGCCATATTGTCCTTTGCAGCAACAATTTCTAGAAAGAACTGTCCATCCTTAACGTCTTCGGCTGCCTTCCTTCTGTTCTACAAAGCCAGCTTCAGCCAGGTTTTACCCCAATCACTCTGCTGAAATGGCTTCCACTCAAGGTCGCCTTCCATTCAACAAGCCTGCATGTTAACTCTGACAGCCAAGCCTTTGACCCTGACCTGACCTGTGATGTATCTGCTCTTCCTTGGTGCTCTCCCCGTGATTTGCTCTCCGTTCTTGCCCTGCCTCTCCAGTCACTTCTCACTTTATTTTGCGCTTGGTTTCTCTTAACTCACCGCCCCCTCCCCTCCCTCCACACACACACTCACACAGTCTGATACTGTTGGGCTCAGTCAGCCCCCCCTCCCCTCCTCTCCCCGCTTGTTTTTGTTTTTGTTAAGACAAGCTCTCCTGTAGTCTCTCCAGGTTGGCCTCAAACTCACTCTGTAACTGAGGATGGCTTTGCACTTCTGATCCTCCTGCCTCCACCTCGTGGGTGCTGGGAACACTAGTATGTGCCATCACCCTAGGCTAGAATCTCTTCTTTGTCTACAACCTGGTAATCTCAGATTGTCCCCAGTCTTGGCAGAAGATGTACAAGCTGATGACATCCAGATAGATATCTCTCTCGAACTTGAAGCTCCCAAGTGCCTGCTCCATGACTTCCCTTAGCTGTCAGACATTTCAGGAACAGTGCTCTTCATTAACCCCTGCTCACTCCCTTGCTATGCCCTCATGACCATATTGGTTGGTATAGCTCAGACAAAAGTGAAAGTCCAACTTACTCTTGCCTCACTTGCCATTTCTCCTCATTGTCTCTCTTTACCATCTTTCTTGCTCAGTTTTTCCTCACCACCCTGGCCTCCTGGGTGGACTCTTTGCTCCTGTGTGTCCCCTGGAGCAGAATGTCTTCCCTTAGTGTCCTGTGCCCAGCCCACCCTCATCCTCAGATCCTTACACAATCCTCTCTCCCTCAGTAACACTTGCCATGGCTGTTCCATGTGATAACACAGCACACACAGACCTTTGGGCCCCCCTGTGGATATCGTGGGCTGTCCATCTGCTGGAACATAGGCCGTACAAATGAGGGGCCTACATTTTAGATTAACTAGGAAAGTACAGATGAAATTTATTTGGTTCAGCAATTCCTGTGACCTGTTCTAATCTTCTTCTCTTAGTCTTAGGTAAGGGATGAGAAGCTCCAGGGCATATCCTGACCAGGCATATAAACTGCCTTTCCCCCCAGATTCTGTAGGTTTTTGTTGAATAGCCTTCTCTCTGGTTCAGATCCATAATTCCTTCAGATATAAGGATTGCCTCTGGAAAAACTGGACAGTTTCAAATTCAGGAACTCATCAGAATTTTAGGCTAAAGTATCGATTCCAGATATCAACTAAGACGACACCAAAGTGCACCATGCAGATCATTTTTGGTAACATTCAATCGTTGTTAAAAACAAGGCAGTTCCGAACTACAGTCCTTGACAATGGCCTGGAGAGCTGGAAGCAGAAAGGGAAGACATTTAAGATCAGCTTGCTATCTGGAAGGTGTTAAAAGCCAGAGTGCTTACCCGAGACCCTGTCTCAAAAAGACAAAAATAATACAATATAAAATAAAATAAGAAAGATTCTGCTTGATTTGGCCCTTTACGCCAAATTCAGCTGTGCAGTCCGTCCGTTATTAAAGCAAAAGAGTATAGAGAGCAAATGAAGTTGTATGTAGAGAGAATATCTTATGTCTGTATGGATGTGGCACCCATCAATAATACATCTCATGGCCTGTGGCTTAGGTGTGAAATAGGAGGTGGGATAGAGGCAGGCAGGAGAATCTCCTGGGAACATGTGACAAGACGGATGCAGGTTACCTGAGCACAGGTGACCAGCCACGTGGCAGAATGTAGGTTAAATTAATTAGGTTATCTAAGCTATGATCTAATCAGAGCAGAGCCTAGCTATATGCCCAAGGTATCTGTAAATATATCTTACGTCTGAGTCTTATCTCTGGGAGCATGGGGCTGGGAGGAAGAAGCGCACCCAACTTGTACATGAAGTCCTGAGGGACCTTGTCTTGTTTGAAGTGAGCACAGCTGTAGTGGCTATTCCTGGTTGTCAACTTGACTACATCTGAAATGAATTACAATCCAGAATTAGAAGGCTCACCTGTGGCCCTAATCTGGAGGCTGAGAGATACAAGTTTCTGACCTGAATCTTGGCATGGAGACCTTGAGGAATAGTGGCTACGAATCCCATAGGATTAACATAGAAAGCTCTGAGTTCAAGGTCATCCGGGGTTAAAGGTGTGGTGGCACACACCTTTAACCTGGGCCACACTTTTTGCTGGAGACGTATATAAGGACATTGGAAGAAGGAAGGCTCTCTCTGCTTCGCCTACTTGCCTTGTGGGACTGAGCAATTGCTGGATCCTTAGACTTCCATTCACAGCTGCTGCCGCGACTGTTGTTGGGAGTTGATTGTTGGGAGTTGAACTACAAACTGTAAGTCATCAATAAATCCCTTTACTACATAGAGACTAAGTTCTGTGACTCTAGAAGAACCCTAACTAAGACAACAGCCATGTCAAGGATTCCAATGCCTCAGACCTGTGGGGGTGGTGGCGAAGCTTTCCTCCCGTGAGTCTCAGGGCGATGGCACTTCTTGTCTGAGTGCAATGTTGGCATTGTGTGGGGCAGTGTGGGGTAGTGGTCTGCTCAGGTAACTTAGGCTCAGTCAAGTATTTGGCCTTGAGCCCTGGAGCCTCAGTGAGCAGTTTTCTGCTTGCAGGGGGCAGAAGGAGCTCGGCTATAACTCCTGAGTCTTTGGCTCTTGCTCCAGTCACAACCTCTCACAGCTGCCCCTGCAGGAGATGTGTGCTCTATCAGGCAGACAATGCCCCAAACTCCCGGCATTCTAGCTTTCTAGCTGGACCCTACCCCCAGTCATCTGACCACAGCCAGACATGCCACACTCCACACAATGTAAGGGGGCGGTTTGCCCCCTCCTCTCTCTCTTTCTCTCTTGCTCTTGTTCTTTGTCTCTTCTCTTGCTCTTGTCCTCTTTCCTCTCTTGCTCTTCCTCTCTTGCCCTCTTCCTCTCCCTCTCTTGCTTTTTGTTCTCTTCTCTTGCCTTCTTGCTCTCTTGCTTTCTTTTCTTTCCTTTCTCTCTCTCTCTTTCTCTTCTCCTCTTCTTCCTCTCCTCTCCTTCTCTCTACTTGACCGACCTATTTTCTCTTTCCTACAATAAAATATCTCATTTATACATCAACTCCTTTTTAACTAGCTCGTGCCATGCCCACAGGCCTCAGCAGCAGGGGGAGAGAGAGCCTCAGCCAGGCTGCAGCAGGTGGCCTGCTCTTGGTACAACAGCATTGTATGCAGAAAATGTCCCTGTAGCTTTCTCTCCCTGGATGTTTCCAGCCAGGAGACTTCCCCTCACAGAGACTACTCCCATGAGTGAAGCCTCTCTCCTCATTCAGCTATGTACCATAACCTCACCTCCCTGACCAAGTATGTGCATATGCATACACCATGCATATATATTCATCACATACACATACACATGTACACCTACATAAACATGCTGAGCTCCAGAGAACTGCGTTTCTCTATCCGAGAGCCCAGACCACTGGATCTTACCTTTTCTTTATGTCTGACTGTCATTTCTTTAGTGTGTTTTATTTATTCCCTTCCAGCCCCTAGTCAGGGATCCAGGGCCCACGCCATGCAAGGACTCCTCTAAAGGGAATTCAGCAAACACTGAGCTCATTACAAAAAATCTCTTTTTTGGTGTTGTTACCTTGCTTTCAGACTGACATTCTGGTCACCAGCAGATGGGATTCCAAGTTCACTTAGGAGAACAGAAAACTTTAAACACAAAACTCAGTTTTGAGGCGAGGAGGGTTCTGCCAGCCTTTGAGAAGGGCATGTGGGGACGCTGTCGTTGGAGAACTACTACTTATCTTCATTAGTGTTTAGTGTATGTTCTCAAAATGTTCTGTATGAACTCAAAATGTTCTCTATTGGGGGATGGTAGTTTTCACATTAAAGCTAAGCTAGTTCTCATAAAGTATTTACTAGAGAGTTTAGGAAGGAAGGTCCATCTTGCAAGGTGAATGAAGAGATGACCAAATGTCGACAGAAGGCACTTTCCCACATTGTAGTCCTTGCTGCAGTTGCCTCCAGTCTTTCATTTCACAGAAAATGAGAATGGAGAGACGGAGCTCTGCTTCCCCACCAAAGAGGCGCAGCCCATGCTGATCCAACAATGACTTGACCTGGGCCTCCCTTTTGGAACGTAGTCCCAGGTGAAGGGGACAGAAACAGCTTGGTTCTTAGGTTAAAAGAGGAACCAGGACACAGCAGTGTGTCTGGACCACCAGCATCCTGCAGATAATCTGGAGTCATCTTCAGAGGCAGGCGGATTTCTGAGTTCGAGGCCAGCCTGGTCTACTGAGTGAGTTCCAGGACAGCCAGGGCTACACAGAGAAACCCTGTCTCAAAAAACAAAACAAAACAAAAGCAAAAAACAAAAACAAACCAAAACCAAACCAAACCAAACCAAACCAAAACAAAAAAACCTCTTCTTTTAGAGAGATTCAGTGAAGACCTCTCAGTAGGCTCTCTGTGCTCCAGTCCTCTGGGCGGTGGAGAGCAGACGGGTGTGTGAGTGTGTGTCTGCATGCATGGGTGTGTGAAATTCCCCACAAGACCTCATCTACAGGGCAGTGTATGGGGCAGGGAATGTGGCTCAGACTTGAGTCACTCAAAGTAGGAAGCCTCCATCACTTTAAAAGCAAAGAGTTTGGGCGTGCTTCCTCTGTCTTCGGTCTCAGCACCCCATCTACGGATAAGGAATGAAGCCGTGGTCTCCTTGTAGAGCAGTTGAAGGGAATAGAGTGGGCTGGATTGTCTGTTGTAAATCGCTTAGACCAGTGTATTCTTGTCACACAGTAGGTCTACAATGAAGGTCACCCTGTTACTATCACAAGGACTCCAAGTGTGGGCCCAGAACCCTTGTTTCTTTTGAGCTAATGGGAAAAACTAATGAGAGTATGCTACTCAGCAAATACTGAGCCACTGTTTAGAACAGATTTTTTTTTTTTTTTTTTAAGGCTGGGTAAAAGCTCAACTCCCATTGTCCTTAGAGTTCAAAGGCAGCCCAAGCTTTTGTGCACTCTGTCCCAGGAGGCCAAGGCTCAGCTGCCACAGAGAATTTGTGACGGCGCCATTGTATGAAAGGCAGGCACGCTGCGTGTTTTAAAGAAGAGTTACTTTCACACAGGCAAGCAACTGCCTGAGATGGATGCCAAGAACAGTAAAAGCCGGGTTCTGACGGGTGAAGCGTGCCCACAGCAAGGGCTCTTGGCAGAGGACGGGCAGTGTTGCACCATGACATCAGAAGCTGTTCAGCTGTGTGAGTGATGCCAGAGAGCAAAAGGTCCACCAGTGAAAATAAGGGCTATTTGAAGTTTTCCAGGCCTGAAGAAGTGTGGAAAAAAAAAATCCCCTGTGCCAGGGGACAGCTGGTTTCCTTAGCACCAACATGAGGGCCAGATCTAACCTTCTTTCCATAATAATCCATTACCTGTATGAATTTGCAGATTCTGGGGGGCAAGCAATCTGAGAGGGTTAGGCAATCTGAGGCACTGCTTGGCTCACAAATGGCCCCTTACCCACAACAAGAAATTATGTACATTGTAATTGGTTCTCTATGACATAAACCGCAGGCCCCAGCGCGTCGGCCTCAGTCTGGATGGTGTTGGATGCTTGTACAGTCTTATCTTGTTGCCTTATTTTATTTTTAAATTGTTTTTGGCATCTGTCCAGCAGCACTTAGAAGCAGTCTCCTGCCCCCAGCTCACTGGCCCTGAACTCATTTAGCCTGTTAACCAATCTTGTTGAGCAATCAGGGCAAGAACTTGGAAACCTTACTCACCTTCCTGCAACCCTTCCCTAATTGGGCAATCAACTGGTGTCCTTCCAGCAGTCCCGACAGGTGAGGTACATGCTCTTGGCTTTCCAGGAGCATGGGATTAAGATAGCAGTTCATATATCTGGGTTCTGGCAGCTTTCTCACATGCTCCAAACACAAAAAAAGATCCGCACACCCTTCATCGGGCCTTACCTTTCTTGAATCTTGAGTACGTAAAAGTGTAAAACCATCGTATTGGTTGGTTTTGTGTGTCAACTTGACACAAGCTGGACTTATCACAGAGAAAGGAGCTTCAGGTGAGGAAGTGCCTCCATGAGGTCCAGCTGTAAGGCATTTTCTCAATTAGTGATCAAGAAAACGGGGTGGACCTTTTGGGCTGGTAGTCTTGGGTTCTATTAGAGAGCAAGCTGAGCAAGCCAGGGGAAGCAAGCCAGTAAGGAACATCCCTCCATGGCCTCTGCATCAGCTCCTGCTTCCTGACCTGCTTGAGTTCCAGTCCTGACTTCCTGTGGTGATGAACAGCCATGTGGAAGTAAGCTGAATAAACTCTTTCCTCCCCAACTTTCTTCTTAGTCATGATGTTTGAGCAGGAATAGAAACCCTGACTAAGACAACCACTATCTAAAAAACACCCATATAAATAATAAAAAAAAAAATCCCACGAATAAAAAAGCCCTTCTCAAACTTAAGAGAGGTATCATTTCAAATCTATTAATGAGTCTAAAATTAAAAATAAAAAATAGCAGGTGCTGGCAAGGGGTAGTGGATCCCTCCAATATTGCTGGTAGGAGCAAAAAAATGTACGGCAACTTTAGAACACTTCTCAAACAACTGAGCATGAATTCCCCATGAGACTCAGCAGTGTCCCATCTCTGTATGTAAGAGAAACAAAAACCCAGGCTCACACAAAAACACATGCGTGAGTATCTCCAACAACGCTGTTCACAACTCCCAAGTGGGAACACTCCCAATGCCCATCCAATGAATGGGATGCTGTGTGGCCATAAAAGAGAGGAAGTGTTGACTCTCTACAGTGGATGAACCCTGAAACCACCACAGCCTACACTCATGCCAAGTGGGAAAAGACAGTCAAAAGACCACAGACTATATGGAACCATTTACACAGCATGTCCAGAAGAGGCCAGCTTGTAGAGAAGGAAAGCTAGGCTGATGGCTGCTAAAATCCTGCTCCAAGCTTTTCAACGCCAGAGATCTACTGCTAGGTGCTCAGGCAAAGATTTAGAGCCGTTAGTCGGGATTTCGGTGGTGGCATATGCCTTTAATCCCAGCACTCGGGAGGCAGAGGCAGGAGGATCTACGAGTTTGAGAGCAGCTTGGTCTACAAAGCCGGTCCAGGGCAGCCAGGTCTACACAGAGAAAGAAACCCTGTCTCAGTAAGCAAAACAAAGCAAAACAAAACAAGAAAGTCCGATAATCCATCAGGGCAGAGTAAACAAGGGGCTCTTCCAACCAGCTGATTCACTTAGGGTAGAAAAAGTGAGAGTAAAAAAGTGATCCTAGCTATGATCAGGGCTCTGCATTTTCCTACCAGTCTACAACAGTTCCCTATGAAAAGCTTTTCCTCACCAGTACGACACCATCTGGCTGAAGAGAAAAAGCGCGCCTGGATTTCTTATGTGGGTGTTCGGTATTTGTTAGAGACTTGCGAATACTTACTTCCGTCCACTTTCATGGCTCAGGCACGATCCTATTAGGTGCTAGAATCTATACAGCTTGGAAGTGGAGGCGAAGTCCATCTCTGCAGCGGTGAAAAGGGGATCATTCACGCCGTGGTGAGGTTTTATGACGATCAGCTCTGTTGGGATGGACCACATTTCCGGTGAGAAGTCCCCTCACCCGTGCTCCCTCAAGCAAGCCAAACAAACTCCTTGTGGTAGCCCAAGCTAGATTTGGAGGGATTTGCTAAGGCCTAAGGTTGGTGCCCTCTGGGAGCGGGAGGGGAGGGCTAGGCATTTGATCTTGTCTTCCCAGGAAAATACACACAATGTGGTGCGCTTCTACTAGACTGGGTAACTGTGTTCTCTGGTGTCCTGTTCCAATGGTGTTGCCCTGGGAGATCCGTCCAAGGAGCAGTTTGACACCTCCTGCAGAACTCGAGCTTGGATGCTCTTGGAGAACATCACATTCGTTCTGAAACGTTTGGGCTCGTGTTAGACGATGACATCTTTTTCTTCGGGCTTCTAAGGTCAGTTTTCTTGGAGTGTGAGTGTGGTGTGCAGTGCAGACTCGACAGTTCCACTTGATGGTTAAACTCCGAGACGTGCAATGCCTTCCTCCCTGTGTTCCCGCAGCAGGTGGGGTTTTTTCTGCTTCTTTGTTTTGTTGTTTGTGTGACCATAAGCAGAACGTGCCTCAGAATCACGTTCAACGGCAACCGGTTAGCAGTGGGAGTAAAAGGACCTCTATCATTTCTGGAACATCAGATTTGATTTTAGTTTTTGTAAGTGCACGAGAAGACAAAACAAAACAAAACATCCCAAACAACAAACAAAGATTCCATTCTATATTTGACATTTTGCTACAACAATTTAACTTTTTTTTTCCTTTAAGGCTTACTAATCACTTTTCATCTTTCTCTGGAAGTAAGTGGTTGGCAGCGCTGGAATCCACCCCCACCCCTACCCCCTACCCCCCACCCCCACCCCCCACCCCCCCATCTTTGGATTCCTTTCTGAGTTCACAATACTGCCTACTCTACTAAGAAACCAAAAGTGGTTCACAGATCAATCTGGACATTTCAGCTGAGGATGGGTGACATGAATCTGATCTTCAGAGAAGGAATGACTGGTCTCCAGGGAGAATTTCAGGTACTACGTTTACGAAGCAAGGAATAGCTGGAAAACCATTCATGTTAGAGATAGTGCCTTCCATTCGCGGAAACTGCTTCAGCTCTGGTATAGGAAACATTTTATCTAATTCAAATAAATACCTGATAATGCCTTGCCTCCTTGAGTAGCCCGAGACGTCAGGGTGGTAAAGAGTGCGATTTGGATTTTATTAAGTTATTAAATTCTTCTGGCACTGTATGTGGCAGTTGGTTTTTCTCTTTGTGTATGTATTTTTATTGAAATTATTTTACATACAATGTATTCTGATCAGTGTTTCCTCTCCTTCAATTCCTCCCAGACCCTCCCCACCTTCCCATCTACCCACCTGAAGCCCGTTCTTTCTTTCTTTCTTTCTTTCTCTCTCTCTCTTTTCTTTCTTTTTTAGAAAACAAACAGGCCACCCTCCAAAGAAAAACAGAATGTAAAAATTAAAAAAGGAAAAAGCACAACACACACACAACTTTATTAAAAACAAAACAAAACAAAAAAAACAAAAAAAACCAGAAACCATAATATATAAATAAAAGGTCAGTAAGTCAAAGCAACAACAGCAAAATAAACAACAACAACAACAACAAACCCAGCCCAAATAAACAATATGAAACAGAAAACCTGCAAAAATACCATTGAGTTTATTTTGTTAATGAATACATACATATATGTGTACATACATATACATATATACATATATACATATACATATATATGTATGTATGTTTGTTTGTTGTTTTAACTTTGAGAGTCTCACTTTATAGTACCCCATTCTGGCCTCAAACTTCAGACAATTCTCCTTCCTTAGAGAGCGCTGGGATTGCAGGTGCACCACTGTTCCACCCCCCCCCCCCAAAAAAAAGGGTGTTTTATAGGACAAGAAGTCTCCATCTTTTAAGGAGTGATTTCTGAGAATAAAACATGTAAGCATTTACTTTTCTCTGCTTATGACTTTGACACCAAAGAGACTGGAGCAGAGACAGCCAGCAGCTGCAGCCGCGGTTTCTGGTAACCACGCTTACTCTGCAGCTTAACCCTCTACTTCCTGGTGGCCTCAGCGTGTTTCTATTTTTAAGCACGTTGGTAATTGTTTGTCTCGACCCTTGCTATTTTTCTGCAGGTTTTTTACATCTTTGAACACTTCTCTATATCTTTGTTCAGATACAAAGAACAGCGCCTGTATTTTCCTATCGCTACCCGCCATCGCAATCACACCACACTGTCTTTTTGCTGAGTACATTGTCGACCAATCACTGCGGATTGAAATAGCCGAACGTTTAAAAAGCAGCAGTTGAAAGGAAGCTACAAACGGAAATTGAATTATTTTGTTTTGTTGTTTAACAGGTTAACTTGTAGATAAGAGAACGCAGTAGAGTTGTAGCCTGCTCTTCTCTGTGAGAACAGCGCCACAGTCTGGAACCCCAAGGTTTGCTCAGTGAACAAATTTAGGAGGTTTGAATTTGAGTGGCATGTAGATAGAAAACCTGAGCTTTTGTTTTGTTTTTATATTAGCATTCATTCATTATTTGGGTTTTGGGAAAAGAGCTTTTTATTATTTAAATTGTTTTCATCTTGAGAGGTTTGTAAGCTAAAAATAACAATTGTCCTCTCCCCACGACAGATTCATGTATTCTGTATTTCTCAAAAATTGACTCCAATAGTACCAAATGCTTACATGATTTCTTTTATAGGTCATATTATCATAAAATTAATATTTCAATAGGAATTAATTTTGTCTGCTCTTCCTTGGTCTGTTTTTCCAAAGCTGCCTGATTGTAACTGCATGCATGATAAGGTTGAGGTCTAATTTGTTATTTCTCAACACTAGTGATTAATTAGGCTGCACAATGACAAAAAAAAAAAATCAGTCCTATAAAACCACAAAATTTTGCCAAAAAATTTAAGCACATAAAATCATTAACATTATTATATACAAGTTAATTGGACCACCAAAATATGGCATATATAAATGCATATGTATGGCTCTATACAATAGTAAAAATACTCATTAGTATGCAAAGTAATGCAAATTGTAAGTTTTTCTCAAATTGAAAGCTTTATAATATTTGCCCAAATCCTTATTATTCCCATGAATGAACAGAAGAACTTATCTGAACATAAAAAATGGCATCCACCACTGAACAATCGCTTTTCTTGTATTGTATTAGGATGTTTTAATCAATGGCCCTTCTTGCCATTGTTTTTCATAATCAGCCTTAACACGCTAATGTTCCAATCAGTTGCCAAAATCAGTCTCATCCTACACTGAGCCACGTGCTTCCTCTGAAGTGGAGCCAAGAACAACTGTTTCATAGGAAACAAAGGGCCAGTCCCCTCCGCTGTGTTGGATGAGCTGAGCAGACAAGCATCTTCCGGTTTAGTCCTCCGGTTACTTTGTTTCAGTCTTAGTCTTGAAGGTGTTACCTATCTGCCACTTTACTCTGTAACCTCATCTCCCTCCCTGGGATGCTAATTCTATTAAACCTAGCGACCAACCCAGAGCACTTACAGGGCTCACTGTCCAACACTGTTCATATCTAGTCATCTATCTCATTAGAATCTAAACAAGTGGGCACCATTAGTTTTCCTTTTTTAACAGATTGAAGACCAAAGAGATGGAATCCATTTTCCTTAAGAACCTGCCATTGATGTCCTAATGCTCTGCTGCTTCTCCTCTGAAGTAAAATGGCCGCTCATTGTGGCCTTTGATACCAGGCACCAGTTTGCATCTCATGATTGTTTAAGTGCAAGCATCTTTTAAATAATGACCAAATCGATTTTTATAAGCCTTTCCTGCTCCTACAACCCCACCCCCACTCCCTAACCCCCCACTGTATCTGCTAGTTTTTGGTTTTGCATACACATATTTAAATTGCTCTTCCTTCAAAAGTCATTCATATCTAAAAACTACTTATTGAAAATCAACTATGTAATTTGTAAATGATTATCTAATGTTTAAGCTCTATGGCCCAGTGTCAGCATTATCAAAATATATGTTATGTCTATGATTTGAACTAGCAACTCTGCTCCATCATCTTTTCTCCATCATCATCCACACGCTAATGCTGCTTAATCTGGTGGACATGTTTACTTCATCATTGCCTGCAAAAACAAAATAACAACAACAACAAAAAAGCTATGCTCGTAGGGGACTCCTATAAAAAGTAGGAGTTATACAGTCATTAAAAGGAATGAGTCAGACCTGAATGAATTCATACTATCTAGGCTCATCATGAACTGAGAAAGGCAAGGTGCTTGAGACATACTGAAATGTCTCTATTTAAGAAAAACCTGAAGTAAACACGAATACCTGCACACAATCAGACACCTTTGACTGGGTGTCTCTGGAGGACAGAGGGACATAGATCTATTTCAGTGTTTATTCTTGGGTTACGTAATAGTTTATGGTCCTGATTCCTTATTGGTCAAGTGAGATGATGGAGCTTAATGATAAAGGTATGAAGACAATATCCTTCTGTGAGCTAAGCATTGACCTGAAACAATTATATGTAAGTTCCCTTTCACTGTCATCAAGGAAGTCGGCTTCTGAGTAGAAGGTGAGTTGGGTGGCCATGCGAGCCTCCTGCCGGGCAGAAATTAAAGAGCCTTAAGCAGGGTGATTTCAAGGAAAAGGAAAAAGCATGCAAGAGGGGGCAAACTTTAGCACCAAACAGCAAGGTGGCTTCAAATAGCAGGTAGCATATGGCAGTCAGGAACCAAGTTCTTAGCCGAGACTCCTGTGTTCCTGTCGGGCTTCTCCAGCAAGGACTTGACTCTGTGTGAGCCCAGCCATCTCAGTCTCCTTCTGGACAAGCGGGGCATGATAACTGTCTCAGAGAGTAGTGCGTGCTAAAAGCTGAATGAAGTCACACTCATCCAACACATGAACTCCTATCTAATATTGGCATGCTGCAATAGAACAGGGAAAAATTAAATTATTGTACAAGAGATAACCAATCAGAACCAGGAGGAAATACACTAGTGCTCTATTCAATTCCTTCTAGCAACAGGTACATGGTAAACTTGATGATGATGAGGATGATGAGGATGAGGATGATGATGATGATAATGATGATGATGGTGATGGTGATGGTGATGGTGGTGGTGGTGGTGGTGGTGGTGGTGGTGGTGGTGGTGATGGTGATGGTGGTGGTGGAGATAGCGAAGGATAGGATATAATTTAGGGGAAAATATAAGTAGATGAATCTATAATTTTAATGTGAAAGGTCCCTTTCTAAACATGACCTCAAACACCAACATCTTCAAGGTGACCCATCAAATACATCAGAAACTCCTTTGCTCACTGCTCTCCACCCCACTCGCCACCAGAATTCAAAACAATTAAGGAGGAAATATTTGATCGCCTGCCTAATGAAAGAAATGCCAATGGCTGTGAATGCCAACACACAAAGTACTGTGTGAGGGCAGGGCGGGCTGTACAGCTGGAGGGCATTGGATTGCTCTATAGTGCTGAGAGGCATTGCAATTGGGGACTATTTTCTGGAGAAGGATTTTGCGTTGTGTTTTCACCTTTTAAAAAAATGTATGTGCCTTTTGGCCTGGCAATTCTATCATCAAGAATTTTTCCTAGGGGGAAAAAACCCATCAGCTCAGCGTAGAAAGCAAGAAGGCCATCCCCAGGTGTGTCTTCATGGAAGATGGAGGTGGAAGTACTTAAACATTTACTAATGGGAAGTTGAGCAATTCATGAGACGTTCAGAGAAGACACACCATAAGAAGTCCTGGTGCAGCTCTGTTTACTCATATGGAAAGTGACAAGATTTATTTTAAATGGGAAAAAAACCAGGTGGCAAGATACTGTGATTAAATATGATTTTGTACTGCTAAAGTATTTGTTGAGTGTGGGCACAGAAAGAGAACTAATGGGTGTGTGTGTGTGTGTGTGTGTGTGTGTGTGTGAATAAAAAAGAAAGAAAGAAAGAAAGAAAGAAAGAAAGAAAGAAAGAAAGAAAGAAAGAAA
>JADRCD010217369.1:15073-56204 GCA_019843815.1 Montemys delectorum
AAAGAAAGAAAGAAAGAAAGAAAGAAAGAAAGAAAGAAAGAAAGAAAAACGGGAGACCTGACATACCTAGAAAGCTATGTATGGTGGAGAGACAGGTTTACTCTAGTTATGAGGGGGAACAGAGACATCGGGGAGAGTCCAGAGTGAGCATGACCAGCAGTCTGAGCCAGGCCAGGAGAGGAGAGAGGGGAGAGAAGGGGGAGGAGAGAGGAGAGGGAAGGAGAGGGATGAGGAAGAGAGGAGAGAGAGAGAGCAGACCAGGAAACCAAAAGGGGGGGCGTGTCAAAGGGTAAAAAGAACCCATGTAGCCAAAATGGCTGGATTATATAGAGCAGAACTACTGGGGGAAGGGCAGCTCATCCCCTGGGCTAGAGAAGTTCAGAATAGGGACTGGGTATGCCAGCCAAATCCTGTAACAGGTAGCGACTGAGGGATGCTGGGAGAAGCTGGCAGCCAGGTCCTCTTTGATAGGTATGTTAAACAGGCACTTCAGCTATTTGTCCTGTTCTGTGAGACCTAACCATTAGTAAATGTTGTCTTTACCAATTTCTCCACAATTGTCACTTTGTTCGTAATGAATTTCCATATGTGGTGTATTTCACAAGCTTTAAGAGGTTTCCATTGATGAAATGAAGAAAGGAGACCTTGGGAGATCAGTGTGATGTGTTCGACTCGGCTCTGATGGCTGCATCTATTCGCTGTTTGAGTGTGTTTGGTGGACGGGTGAGGGACTCCAGAGTGAGGGATAAAAGCTATTTGTATCACACATGTAAACACTTGATATGAGTCTTTAACCTCTCAAGGCTAATTTAAACATAACCGTCCAGGCGAGCTTTCTTTTTTTTGCCGAGATGCAGCAGAGAAGTGTTTAGAATTCCCTTAATCATCAGTTTTTATTTTAAAGGTTGCTGACTGGAACAATGATATTTTCGAATGCTCCATAAATAGGTGCACGAACTATACCATACAAGGTAAGGCTCTCTCCTCCAAAGACACAACTCCTCTGCTCAGTGCCAATTTTTTATGCACCTACTCTGTGCCAGGCAGAGATGACTAAACACATGAAACACAGTCTCTACCCTTAAAAGGTCTACTTTCCCATCAAGGGTGAACAGACAAGCAAACACAGGCTCAGTTAATGGAGGAATGGGTATAAATCCTAGGGTATGAAGAAAGTCTACCTGTGGAGCCAGGCAGAACGGGTTCTGTTAGCGGGACGCTTCTGACTTGGGCTTAGAGAGATGGAAACATTCTGGTCCGATGGGAACAGGAGAAAAAGGGAAACATGTATTATGCTTCAAGGCATACTGAAGAAGGTCACATAAAAATCACCCATTGGCTGTAATACTCAAAAGAAGCATTTTTATTTGTATTTTATTTTTGCATAAAATAGCTGAAATTATAATTTTTACAGTTCACAATATAAACGAAAACTACATTGAAAAAAAAAATCCCTGCTTCTCCTTCCAAAACTATTCTCTTTAGGAAGAGTCGGGGAAAGCTCTACTTGTCATGCTATTAAAGACCAGTATAGTGCTCTTTGGCAAAATAGAAAATAAACCCACAAAACTGATAAAAAGAAAGCCCCACCCCTCTCCTCTGGCTGGCCAAGCCCTGGGATCACAGGCTTCTAGCCTCCCACGAGCAGCCTCATTTCAGGAGCAAGTCCCACAGGCATCCTTCCAGGAAATGGAGGGCTGGTGGCATCATGGGAGCAGCACGTTGTGTTGGATTTGGGCATCATAGGGAGATGAGGAGGACCCGGGAGCCTGGGAGGAAGCAGGATCAGGACCCCTCAAGAGAAGGAGGAGGAGAGGGAAGATGAGGAGGAGGCGGAGAAGGAGAAAGAGAGGATGGAGTTAGAGGTGTCTTTTCTTGTTGAAATGCAGCTGTTGATTTATGAGTCAGGCTCTGGGCCTGCTCACTGTCTATTTCAGGTTGTCATCTTTCGTTCTCTCCTTGTTTTCTACCACTGTAGTTCATCTTTCTCATAAATGGAGTTGTAACATAGGCATTGCTGTGGTCATAATAAAACTTGGGCATGCTGCTTTGCAGTTAGCTACATAAAAGTAGTATGCCCTCATTATAATATATTAATTATACTTAATATATTATAATAGATAATATATTAATAGAATAATATAAATATAATACTATAGTATGTTAATACAAAGCATTTATTGAAACAATCCAAGACATTTGTTAACCTCACAAACACACACACACACACACACACACACACACACACACACGTGTGCGCGCGCTCAAACCCTGCTCTGTGCCATTTCATCTGGGAATATCTTAGGCAGCCCAGCCATATATCACCTTCCGTTTGTTCTCCATCAGACTCACGGCATAGCCAGGCATGATGGCATAGATCTATAAGCTTATTACATCAGGAGAGGAAAGGGGTTCTGGTTTCAAGGTCAGCCTGGGCTATGTAGACAGACTTTATATCAAAATGAATAAATACCAAAACAAAACAAGGAGTGAGGATGTGCCATGTGCCAGAGCACATTAGTGGAAGGCTCAGAGTTCAGATTCAGCCCCCAGCACCAGGGGAAAATGTATAAGGTAAAACCCACAACACAGGGGCAAAGCAATGTCTTTGCCTTTAATTTCTTTTACTTTGTTAAACATAGGCTCATAGCACCCATGTTGCTTGCAACTTTCTTCTTCATTTAAAGCAAAATTAACAACCAACCAAGAACATCTCTTTGGAGCAATGACTAGATACAATACAGTTTTTC
Source organism: Montemys delectorum (assembly GCA_019843815.1). Classification (NCBI taxonomy): domain Eukaryota; kingdom Metazoa; phylum Chordata; class Mammalia; order Rodentia; family Muridae; genus Montemys; species Montemys delectorum. The sequence goes on from JADRCD010217369.1 coordinate 17,824, forward strand.
CTTTTTCTTTTGAGACAAAGTTTCTCCATGTATCCCTGGCAGGCCTGAACCTCTTTATATAGACCAGGCTAGCCTCCAAATCACTGAGATCCACCTGCCTTTGCCTCCAGAGTGTTGAGATTAAAGGTGTGTGTCACCATGCCAGGGTTCAACATTACACAGTTTTAAAGTAATGGTGTAATGTGCATACAACCAAGTATATTTGATGATTTCCCTATTGTGGAGCCTCTAGATTTTCCATTCCTCCTTGTTGTCCTCTCCCAATACAAACAAGTGCGTTAGGGGCCACCTTTCGTGTGTATTCTAAGTTTTGTCTGTATCTATTTTTATAAGATGGACTTATGTGCTTGCAAAGCTCAAGGCTTGGCAGACATATCTCCGCAGACAGCATCCGTTTTCCTTGAAAAGGCTCCTTGGGATTCTCACGCCAGCCGTGCATGAGGCCCCATCTGTGGGATGATAAACCCTGCTTCCCTAGTCAGGCAAATGCTGAGACTCCTCTGCTGGGTGCCACCATTCAAATAGTTTTGCTGACTTGGTGGCTACAAATTTGTACAACTTAATTTCTCTGGGTTACTCCGAAAATTAGATGGTTTGTTTATGAAAACTTAAGATTCTTATCTGAATTTCCTCCGCAGAAACTTGGCTCATTTCCGTTAGATATATGCTTTTTATTTTTCTTGTCTCTTTGTAGAATTCTACCTTTTCCTATACACAATATAAATATATTTTCTAGTCTAATTTAAGATTTAAAAAGTTTTTTGTTGTCACATATGTGTGTTTTTCTATGATGTTTGAGCTCCTCTTCAGTTAAAAAAAAAAGTTTTTAGATTGTGGGCTTTCAGTTCATCAAAAAACTTAAGTCTAACCTCAGAAAAGAATCTAAACTTGATATATCCGTAAGTTGGGATGCCACCTTCACTACAGACGCGCTTCTGGACTCCGCTCTCTTGAGTTCTGTATATGTTGAGGCTGAAGCCTTTAGGGTCTTAACCCTCTAAACTCACATGCAGAGGGACTGAGTACTGGGGCTTTCTTTTCTTTTCAAGTTTTATTTTACGTATGGGAGTACACTGTAGCTGTCTTCAGATGAGTCTAAGAATCTAAATCCCGGGTTAAAACTGCCAAAGGCGTGAAAGCCATTAAAGAAGAGAGGCACATTCACTAAAGAGCGAGGACTGACTCGTTCTGTGGGTAGTAACTCCTCGGTAAAGAGGCCTCTGCTGATGCTAGACTGTCAGGGAGGCGGGAAGTCACACTGCCTAAGCAGTGAATTTCTGAACTTCCACAGTACCTGCTTCCTCCCATGTGATGTTGCTGGTGAATAAATGGGAAGATAATGGTCTTCATGTCTCTTTTCTCTAAATAATATGCCTATATTGAAGTGTACACTAACACGTTCTCTTTAGTACCCCTGCACTTTGAAAATAATATTGCCTGACTTTTGGATGATAAGCAATCAGATATGAACATGACGTGCTTATTACTTAGGGGTTCGTATTTTCTTGGTATCTGGAGAAGACAAGCTAATGTATGACACTTTCTTTGTCTTTGGTATCTCAGTATTATCCCCCTAAATGAAGATACACAGAACGTCCCTGTGGGGAGAATAGTTTTAAACTCCAGATCCTGGATGGTTCTCTCATTATTTTGCTGCCATGCATAGGCACTATGGAATTTTTACATTCACCACTAGACTAGACTCATTCCATAAAAACAAGAATGTTCCTATGCTTGAACCTCTCTAACATGGCCTAGTTAATCAATCTACAAATGGAAAGGGCTGTGTTTTAAACACTGAGATGAATTTTGACCTCACAATTGAGGCAATGCAGATGCTGGCCACTTTAATAAAAACGTCATGGTTGCTATCCTCCTCAGTGTTGCTAGGCAACGGTATATGAACACCGGTACAGAGCTATTGTGGATCGCCCAGGTGCTGTTTGTATTTTGATGCAGTACTGAGTTGTGTGTTCTTTGTACAGGCTTGTTAGGGTTGGAGACTCAGCACAACATGAAGCATGCTTGCCGTAGAGTCTCCTCAGGGATCTATCCTGACAGAGAGTGAAGACCACTAGCAATGAGTTGGTCTTATACGATGGACACCTTGATGATTGATTTTGATTGTCAACTTGATTGGCTTATGAAGAGCCTAACTCATTAGTAATGCACACTGCTGGGCTGTCTAGGAGGGCACTGCTGGAGAATACTAACCAAGACACAATGTGTGTCTGTCTCTGTGTGTGTGTCTGCTTATGTGTGCATCTGCATGTGTGTGTAATGGGTGTGTGTGTTTGGGTATGTGTGCATACATGGGTATGTGTGTGTATAGGGGTGTGTATATGTGTGTGTGTGTGTATGTGTGTGTATGGGTATGTGTATGTGTGTGTGTGTGTGTGTGTGTGTGTGTGTGTGTGCACAGCCACCCTGAATGGAAGTAGCATTATTACATTGGCTGTGGGTGTCTGAAAGTTTTTCAAAAAGAAAAATGGAGAAAGCATACATTTTTCACAGCCTTTGAAAATAAGGGTTCAACCTCTCCTCTAGCCCACCACCCATCAGTGGAAGTAAAAAAAAAAAAAAGGTTATTAGGATATGGGGAAGTGGACCTGCTTAGACATAGTTCTTTGTCCAGTCCACTAGCAAACACTGAACACAAATCAGCAGCTGCAGTTTGGTCCACTCTGTGGACATCACACATGAATCACCAGGACTTGTGCTCCCACTGGCTGTGGCTTATATTTATATTCCTTCTAAACCTCACGCATCTTTTCGTGTGTCGGCTACAGCGAAACATTCTCTCACCTGTGTCTGCTTCAGTAAAATATCCTTTTACCTGTCTGCCCCAGCAAAACATCATTATAACCTAACTGAGTCTCCAAAGAAACCAGAGATTTCTACTTTAGTTGACTCTTCAGGCTCCCTCTGCTTTCTGGCCACCACTGTTGAGTAGCTTCTACTACGAGCTTCTGCTGTTACAATGGCAGAAGAGTTACAATGTCTGCTGTTACAATGGCAGAGTCAGCCGGAGCCCAGGACTCTAGACTGAAACTACTAAAACCCCGATCCCAAGTAACTAATTCCCCCTTGAGTTGTTTCTGCCAGACCTTTGGCCACAGCGATGAAGGGTCTGAATAATGCAGACGCCACGCACATCTGGACTGGGCCTGAGAGGCAGAAGCTGCAAGAATAAGGGCCAAGGCAGGATTCCTAGACTGAAATCGCTGGTCTCCTTAACATTTGTATTGAATCATGACTGAGCTGTGCCCCACAGGCTCAAAGGGGAACTCAAGGAGATGGTCGACTGGTAGAGCAAAGTGCTCAGCATTTGTGAGGTTTGACCCTAGCACTCCACCCACCCACAACAGAGAGATGTCCAAGTTCCTCGGCATCTTCCTCGGCATCTTCCTGCAGCCTACTTTGGAGTCACTTTGGCCGCCATTTCCACTGGTCTCTGAGAAACCAACTGTTTTGCTGTGTTTTTAAGGGATCCTAGACAATGTTCAAGACTAGATACTATGAAGAAGGTGATGTAGCTGGGCACTGTTGTGCACACCTTCAACTCTGGGCTCAAGAGGCAGAGGCAGGCAGATGTCTATGAATTCGGGGCCAGCCTGGTCTACATAGGAAGGTCCAGGCTATCTAGGGCTAACAAAGAAAGAAGGGGACATATTGTTGTTGCCTCTTTAGGTTTCTAGTAACTGAAGTCACACACACCCCTGGCACCTGTCCGTCAAGCTCTGATGGTCTCTCCTGAGCTGCAGATCCCTGCCCCCTGCCTCCTGCCCGGTCAGTGCAAGACATCTTTACTGTGTTCTGACATCTCTACAGCCTTTGGAGATAATCTTTATTCTAAGTGGAACATTTAGAGGGCTCCACTGCAGAAAACAGCTTTGACTTCAAAACAAGAGAAATCTTCATTAACACAGAAAAATTCAGAGATATTAGAAAGGATTCGGTAAATTATAACCATAGTCCACAAAATAACTTTTCTCCATTTTAAAATACTTCTCCTAAATTTGGTTTATCATATAGGAGCCTAGTGTAACTGTCATCTGAGAGGCTTCACCCAGTGACTAATGGATACAGCTGTAGAGACCCACAGCCAAAGAGTAAATGGAGCTTGGCGAATCCTGTGGAAGAGGTGGAAGAAGGATTAAAGGAGCCAGAAAAGTCAAGACCACAATAAGAAAGTCTCCAGAGTCAACTAACCTGGGCCCATAGAGACTGAACTGCCAGCCAGAGAGCATGCATGGGATGGGCCTAGGCCCTCTGCATGCATGCAGCAGTTGCGCAGCTGGGTCTCCATGTGGGACCCTAAAGTGGGAACAGGGGCTGTCTCTGGCTACACTGCCTGCCTTTGGATCCCTTTCCCCTAAGTGCACTGCCTCATCTAGCCTCAAAAGATGAAGGGGAGGAGGAGTGGGTGCCGGGGTGAGGTGAGAAGGAGGGACTGGAAGGGGAAGGGGGAGGGGAAGCTGCGATTCAGATGTAAATTAAATAAATAATTAATAAAAAATCGGCTTATCATGCCAAATTCCTCCTTCCTGAAATATGGCTTCTAACATGTTCCCTAACACACATGCTGGGGAGTGCATGCATGCTATGGCAAGTGTGGATATCAGAAGACAACTATTCTCTTCTTCTCTCTGTGGGTCTCAGAGATTGAGCACAAGGTTGTCACAGACTTGGTCCCAAGCTCACTCACCTACTGAGTCATCTCACCGATGGCCCCACCATACTACAAATGTAGCACAAACACGCCAGATAGATTTACAGTACAACATATAGATATATCCAGTTTTAAACACACTTATGAGTTCTCCACTGTTCTTTTGTATGAATAGAGGAGATTTTTGAGGAGAGAGATGTAACCAAGCCTCAACTGCAGGCCGTCTACAATGGCTCCTCTGTCCCCTCGATGGCACGTACCATGCAGCATTACAGTTCCTGTCTCATGGGTCTCGCTTCATATTTAAACCGTGAGCTGATCTCAGGGAGAAGAGTAAGCCAAGTCTCTTGGTTACCATGAAGAAGCCATATTATATTCTCAAGGTCCAACACAGCCCCAGGAACATGCTGGTACTTACAGTGATTGGATACATGGCAAAGGAGAATTCAAAATGATGTCACAAGTCTATCAAATAAAAAAAAAAGTCTCAAGTGTTCAAAAAACTGCCAAGGTTTTGTTTTCAATAATAGCAACCGTTGAGGTTCATCATAAAACATCAGTGTGTCTTATCTAACAAGCACAGAGACCACAATATTAGTTACAATCACCAGTGTAATTTCCTCAAAAAATAGCTTTTCGGTGGGTTTGAACACAGTTTGCTTGCACCTACACCCATGCTGAAATTTACTTCCAACTAAGAGCTGAGGCCAAGTAGAACCTTTAAGAGCTTTGGAATCGTCCTGGTGAGTGGAAGAGTCCATTCATGTGTCTAACAAAAGAAGGGACTAACGGGCCACTGAAGGTGTCGGTTATAAGAACCAGCTTGGCTAGGGCTCACACTCTTGTCTCTCCCTATAAGGTAGTTAACCTTGCTGTTTGGAGACAGGGTCTCACTATGTAACCTTGGATCACCTAGAACTTGCTATATAGACCAGACTGCCTTTGAACTCATAGAGACCCACCTGACTCTGCCTCCCAAGTGCTGAGATTAAAGGTGTGCACCACCGGTGCCCCTGCTTGATGGTTAATCTTGACCGTCAACTTTGACTAGATTGAGAAGTACTGACCTCATTAATGAAGCTCACCTCTGATGTGCCTTGGGAGTTTTTCCAGAGAGAACTAAGGGAAAGATCTTCCTTGACTGGGGGTGGCACAGTTCCACTGGCTGAAGGAGTGTGCGGGATAAAGTTAAGGTAAGGAGAGGCCAGGTGCATGGCGGTCTCATTCCCTGTCTTGGTCACTTCCCATGGTATGAGCTACTGCGACACTCCCCCTATGACCTCCCACAATGATAGAGTGAGACCTTTGAACCCATGACCCCCACCATGGCAGAGAGAGACCTCTGAGCCCACAGCAAAACCAACCCCTCCTCCTTTGGGTTGCTTGCTTCATGTGTTTGTGACAGCAACTGAAAAGTCTGACTAACACCACGTAGGGCTGTGATCGCTGAAGGATTTCTGTCAGCTGCAAGGTCCTCAGCAGATGTGGCCCCTCAACCTTGGGCCAGAAGCAGGAGCCAAAATGACCCTTTTTCTTTATAAGGTCTCCACTTTGTAACATTGTTGATAACAACAAAAGAGACTGAGACTCTGGTCTACTTAGGTCGCATCATCGATAAGGTAGCAGTGTTCCACGTATATAACTCGAGCCTTTCCTACATGTGATGTTTTTTAAGGACAGAGATAGCCAAGGGACCATGAAGGCTAAAAGAAAAGGTTTTCAGAGGCTGGAGTGAGAAGGGTCTTAGTGATGTGAAGAGGCATCTACTGATTGTTTAGAAGAGAATGGTGGGAAAACATCACTCAAGTTGCAGAGACCAGAGTCTATTATTCCTGGGAACAAACATCTAGTGCTTTCTATATTATGACTATTGTAGCAGAATAATATGAGCTACAGTCTCTGCCAAAATTACAGCCAACATGATACTTTTTCAGTGGGACTGGGGGAATGAGACATTCTCTGAAATGAAATCCATCAAATAAATAATGCAAAGTGTATTGAATTTCCTAAGTGATACGTGGGCTGGAGTCTGTAATAGGACAGAGGGTTCACAGCAGAGCTGAGGTGTCCTGGTACTGTCCCTCTGAAGGCTGCATATGCAGGACAACGAGCCTCCTCACAATGGTGTGCCAGTGTTTCCTCGTCCCTACATAGAGCAGGGAGCCCAGTGCTGATGACTGTCCCCAGCCTCCTGCAGGCGCTACTAACAATGGTGTCACTTTGTACCAGCTGTGGGGCCCTGCAGTGCTGAGAAGGGACACCTCATTTCCTGCAGATGAGAAAACTGTCTGCAGATGCCAAGTCATTAACAGCCTAGATTAGATTTAGGTGATATCTAGAGACCCCTTAACTCGGCCCTTGAAACGATGCTATTGCTCAGACAACAGCTACTCATCAAAGGACACATTTTTGAGGCAAGTCAAGTACAGAGATCTTCCACTAAAAGCTTGACCTGAATAGACACTGCAGAAAGCCAGGAGCTACAAAGAGGCCTGGGTCATCCCAGCCCTCACCTAATGCCCAGCAGAGGGCTAATATATTATACTTCCATAATTACAGAATGCATTGTGCATTCTTCTAAACATTGCACATGAAATTGGAGATGCAGATGAAAATTCATTATGCCATGGCCTGAGGAAGAATGAGAGGCGGTCTGCCTCTGCAGGTTCACAACCCTGCCACACTGATGCCAGTTCCTATAAGTACTAGCCAACTCAGTGGAAGAGTATGTCATTTAAATCAAATGACCCATCTATTTTTCAACAGATTAACTAATTGCCTTGGGAAAAATTCTCAGAAGGAGGATCCTGACAGTCTAACATTGGTAGATAGATTGATTTTTTTCTTTTAGTAGGAAAAAAAAAAATTGTCTCGTGTAAATTCTAGGTGGCACTTTAGATAAAATGAACCCCATGCCCACCCCACTTCCTTACAGAGTGAAATGAAGATTTCCTCACCATTGCCCCCAGCAGTAGTATAAAACTAAAAAGCTAGTGTGATCAAAGATCATCCAGCAGAAAGAGATTAGAGTAGAGCATTGTGGGTAACTCATTGCCCAATGCAATTCAGGCTCCCACCCTGGCCCATAAAATAGAGCTTTGCCTACTGCATATGCTGGGAACATTTTCTGGCATCTTCTCAGGAAGAAAGAAGATGAACCTTCTCTCCTCCTCTTCCTCCTTCTCCTCCTCTCCTCCCTCCTCGTCATCCTCATCTGTCAGGGGACCGCTGCTCAGTTGGGACCCCAAAGTAGGAAGGAAATGTGCAGGGAACAGTCTCCGCTTCCCATGTCTGTTCTGGAACCCCTGTCACTCAGAATAACTTGACTGTGTGTGTGTGTGCAGAACAAACACATCCTCTACTCCAACATGCAAGAAGAGACACGTGTGAAGGAGACCCAGAGCCTGTCATGGTCCAGTGCAGCCAGTGATCACATGGGCTTATTCTGCTCAACAGCAAGGAATGGGGAAGCCCATTTAGCCCAGTTCCATGTTGGAAGTTTTAATTGAGTTTATTAGTAATTAAGTTGAGATATTGATTTTCTGTCTTCCAGTCCAGGGAGGGGAGAAAGGGGCATTATTCATTGTCCCTTACAGGAATCCAGTCCATCTACACGTTCTCAGTCTGTTCCGGTTGCTATGCGGATTCTTTATCAGACTCTCTCCTTGTGGCATGTGATCAATGCGTACAGGGAGAGGAGCATGTCATAGATTTCCCTATAAATACTGGCGCATTGGCAAACACCCAGCAGGCAGCTTTCTGAGAAGAGAAGGCTCTTGTTTGTAGCATTTGCTTACTTCTGCTCTGGGAATATGTCTTCCTTGAAGAAGCTTTGTCAGGTAAGAACATTCTCATGGCCTCTCCCCACGGAGACGGGTGTAAACCAGCAGTTTAGATGAACTCAGGGAGACACTGAGGGAAACGCTGAGGAGACATAGAATAGTTTAGATGGTTACATAAGTCACAAGCTAGTCAGAGAGTGAGCCAAAGCTTATGCCCTAGGCATTTAATAATAGCTAATTAGTCTCAGAGTCTTCATTCCAGGATCTGGGAAAGGAAAAATGGATTTTATTAATTTTTTACATGGTATCCTCTAATTAATAGTAAAAAGACTTTACTATTCCCTCTTTTTACTCCATGTGTCTCCTCAGCGTTTCCCTCAGTGTCTCCCTGAGTTCATCTAAACTGCTGGCTTACACCCGTCTCCACGGTCTGTCTCCACGGTCTCGTGACTCTCTTTTATACTCTCACTATTTCCCAGAATCCTCTCTCTTCCTGCCAGTGTCCCACCTCATATTTCCTGCCTCAGCTCATTGGTCATCGACTTTTTTATTGACAGGTGAGGCTTATAAGAGATCCTCTCTACAACAGCCAGTGAAACAAACACTTCCTGTGTGGTTCGTTTCTCACCTCTGCTGCACTGGGGAAGTTTTGAACACGTGAATGTTGGTGAACACATTCCAGTTCTGCTACACATATAAAGAAGCTACCATGTTATCACTATTGAAATTATCGAGTGCGTTTAGCACCAACTCAGCTGTCTGCTGAAGACTCACCCGTATCACCATCCAGTTCAAATCATGTTACTGGTTGAAAGCTTCTAGCCTTCCTTTCTTACAATATTTCTTCCCATGGTCTCACTTTCTTAAAAATGCAAACCTTTGGGCTGATACAGCAGCAAAACCTTCCAAGGACTGTTCCCAGCAGCCAGAGAAATATCGTTAACAACACTGATTAAAATCAGAGATGCCGCAGGGCAGTGGCGGGGCGCACCATTAATCTTAACACTTGGGAGGCAGAGGCAGGTGGATCTCTTGAGTTCGAGGCCAGCCTGGTCTACAGACTGCGTTCCAGGACAGCCTGAACTACACAGAGAAACCCTGACTCGAACCAACCAAACCAGTCAAACGAACAACAAAGCAGAGATGCCGAGCACAGAATGGCAGCTGCTGCTCCGCTCTCTAAGTCGGAGAGAGGGTAGCATGTTGGGAAGAGTGGCCTTGCAAGTTAAGGCAGAGCTGGACAAGAGTCTTGGCCCTGATGTTTACCAGCTGTGCTACTCTGTGGATGAGGAGGCTGCAGCAAGCCTGGGATCCAATGCCTACTTCTTGCTGAGGAAAGCCTGGGAAGAAAGAAGGGAAAATAGCCTCCTGCTCAAACCTCCTTGAAAGCCCCAGGGATGGCAGATCTCCAGGCAAACACAGTAACAGGGGCATAGAGAGAAGTCCTTATCTAAGGAATGCTTCCAGCAAGGGGAACTTGATTGATATGCTATTGAAAGTTGGGCTGTGTTGGAAAGTCTCCCTAAACAATGTCTTGTACCCATGTGACTGAGAAACCATACGTGGGATGTGTCCTGGAAGACAAAGCAGTCTCCTTTAGGGCCAGAATTAATCAGACCAGTGCAAGAAATCATCTGGGGATCCCTCTGTGCCAGTCAGGTTGAGGCGATGACAACAATGTCTTCCTCCTCCTCCTCCCCTCCTCCTCCCCCTCCTCCTCTTCACCTTCTCCTTCCCCTTCCTCTTCCTCTCCTCCTCCCCCTCCTCCTCTCCCTCCTCCTCTTCACCTTCTCCTTTCCCCCTCCTCCTCCCCTTCTCCTCCCTCTCTTCTTCTTCACCTTCTCCTCCCTCTCTTCCTCCTCACCTTCTCCCCCTCCTCCTCATCTTCTCCTTCCCCTTCCTCTTCCTCTCCTCCTCCCCCTCCTCCTCCCCGTCCTCCTCCCCTCCTCCCCCTCCTCCTCATCTTCTCCTTCCCCCTCTACTTCCTCTCCTCCTCCCCCTCCTCCTCTCCCTCCTCCTCTTCACCTTCTCCTTTCCCCCTCCTCCTCCCCTTCTCCTCCCTCTCTTCTTCTTCACCTTCTCCTCCCTCTCTTCCTTCTCACCTTCTCCCCCTCCTCCTCTTTCTCCTCTTCTCCACAGGATCTCCCTATGAAGCTCAGGCTGGCTTCCTAATGCTGAGGCTGTAACCACAGACCGCCAAGCCCACTCAGATGTTTATCTTGAAGCATCAGCAGAGCTTGCTACCCACCACCACAAGTGAGTTTGAATTGATAGCCGGATTCTTTGTGTTGCCTCATGCCCTCAGAAGCTTAGACAGGTCACCATAAACATTTCCTCATCTATCCATGGCAATAATAATAATAATAATAATAATAATAATAATAATAATAATAAATCATCTACCTTAATAAGGCAGGGGAACATCTAGTAGCTTCTACTTCTGACGTCCCTGATAGGACCATTGTATGATGGGCAGAGCCTCCAGGGTTCACTTGACATCATTTACCTACAGAGAGATCAGTGACACAAGTGGGTGCTGTTGAACCTCGTGCTCGCTGCTCTGGCTGCAGCTCGCACTGGCACTGCAGGTAGTGAACCAGGTGACACACTGCCAGGCACCAGGCGGTGGGAAATGAAAGGAATTGGAGACGATGACCCACATCCTGCCCTTGGTCCAGTACTCTGGGCTGCGGATGCGGGTGTCTGTCTGCGCTCTCTGTTCTGCCGGGTCGGTGTCTCGATCTCAGTCCAGTGGGCGATGAGCAGAGGGAGACAACTGCAGGTTGGGGGGGGCTGCCCTTGGCCAAGGATGCAGGTTCTAGCCCTTGGGCACCTCAGGCGACACTGGGTGCTGTGGAGGGGCTGAGAATGACGGGAGAAAGGGGTTGGGCAGGAGAAGCGGCTGCCTGGTGGATGCTGGGCCCACCTAGTTGAAAGGAGGCAATCCATAGTTGTAAGATGTTTTATTATAGAAAGGAGAGAGAAGAGATAGGAAAGTAGAGGCCGGCCATGGCCATGTGGAGAGAGGGGGAAGGGAGGAGGAGAAAGTAAAGATAAGAAGAGTAAGAGGCTAAGAGGGAAGAGAGAATAGAAGAAGAGGGAGGGAGCAAACCGCCCCTTATATGGTGGGCGGGGCTACCTGTCTGTGGGGTGGGGCATAACTGGCTGTGGTCAGTTGACTGGGGGTGGAGTCCAGCCAGAATGCTGGGAGCTTGGGGCATTGTCTATGTGATAGATAGCACAGGCTAACGGAGTTGGAGGACTCGTGGAGTCAGCCATCTGTGTCTGGGAGCGTGGCTTTTTATTGTTCCGTCCCTTGTAGAAACTCCTACTGGGTCCCTGCAATTAAGCCTTGCTCAACCTAGAACACAGACTGCTTTTCACGGCCCAACTGGTGCTGCTTTGGGTTTTCTTTTTTGTATGTTTTGTTTTGAGACAGTGTATCACTATGTAGCCCCAGCTGGCCTTTTGAGACAGTGTATCACTATGTAGCCCCAGCTGGCCTTGAACTCACAGAGTTTGCCTTTTTCTGTCTCTGGCATACTTCAATCAAAGGCATGTGCACACTTGGTCTAAGTGGTATATGTCAATTCTTTTGCCACACCCAATCTCTCAAAGTTACAAATATACTCAGCAGAGTGCCAATTATAGGTATTTTCCTTATCTAAAGAAAAGAATCCTAAAACATGCCAAATTTAAAATTCCTTTTAGAATAACTACAGTTTTCACAGTTCAAACTTAAATGAACCCTATTTTTTACCAGATGTGGCCAGAACCGAAACTCCCAGCACTTGGAGGCTATAACAGGGAGACCATGAGTTCCAGGACATTCTGGTCTATGCAATGAGACCCTGCCTCAAGAAGGAAAACCTTTTTTTTTTTTCCTAAGCATTTGTTTAACAGGCATTGATTGGACACCACGTGCAAGGCCATGAGCATACACATGTGAACTAAATACCATAGTTTCTGCCTTTTCCCTTGGGGCTGACAGGCTAGCAGAGACAGCCTTTAAACAAGTATGATCCAAACAAATGTGCCAATAAGATGCCCGTGTTGTGCTGAAGTGAGAAACCAGAGTGTGAGAAAGCAGACACCATGCTTATGTTGGAAGCTGAGAGAGAATGGCCCTTACGCTGAGACACACAGGGCAAGGCAGGTAGTGTGACAGGGGTCAGGAGAGGAAGAGCTTTTTTTTTTTTTTAATCTTTATTTACACTCCAGATTTTATTACCCTCCCAGTCGACCCTCCAACTGTTCCACATCCCATACCTCCTCCCTGCCCCCTGTCTCCACGTGGATGCCCCTACTCCCAACCCCAACCCCCAGACCTCTAAACTCCCTGAGGCCTCCAGTCTTTTCTCTGCATCTTCTCTGACTGAACCCAGACCCAGCAGCCTTCTGCTGTCTATGTATTGGGGGCCTCAGGCAGCATGCATCAGTTGATAAGAGAGAAAGAGCTTTGAGAGAGACAGAACAGTAATGATCTTTTAAGGCTCCCTAGTTAATCCTGACAGTGGGTCTGGGGGGGCATGCATCACCCATGGAGAGCACCTCTTTTGCCCTGGGTCTGCAAGGCCGTTGCCCATGTGGATCCAATCTGGGGACATTGCCCATGAGGTCGCCTCTTTCGCCCCTTGATGCCTTGTTCTCATCCTGTCTCACACACCTTTCTCAAGGTTTGAACACTCTTTCCATTTGCCTCCTCCCTGTCCCTTCTGTGGACAACCTAAGCTATCTATGGCCTAACATCCCATCTGTGCTGGATCCTCTCAGCACCTCACAAGCTGCAGAGTGACAAATCCGCCCAGTATGTCAGCTTCTACTTCTGTACAGACACAAACACGACAGATATTAGGGCAACGTGGGGGCTCTCTGTCTTCATCTGTCTCTTTCTCCAGTTTGCTTTCTCTGCCAGGCTCCCATGTCTCCGTAAGTGGTCACCTGTCACTGTTTTCCCACGCTAGAGACCTGTGAATGCATTGTGCCCTGCCTCCTACCTCACCTCTGGGATCTATTCATCTTTTATAAATACCTTTCTGTCTCTCCATCTCTAATGCCACCATCCTGGTTTAAGACTTTCAAAAAAAGTAATCAGTGTGTTGTCTGTGTGTGCCTCTGCATATGTATGTGCCCATGAACATAGGTGCCCTCCAAGGCTTGGATCCCTTGGAGCTGGAGTTATGGGCTGTCTCGAGCCCCTGACATAGGTACTGGGAACTGAACTTGGGACCTCTGCAAGAGTAGTGTGCACTCTTTAGTACAGTGCCATCTTCCCAGTCTCCCTCCTAGTTTAAGTCAATCACTTATCAAATTATATTACCATCCTATAAAAGCTAGGGTCCCACCCACTGTGCTTTTCAAGTTCTACACCAGAACTATTCAACCGTATTCCACAGGATTTCCCCAAAATTCAATATTGCCTCCTTGGTGTTGTTGTTGTTATTGTTGTTGTTGTTGTTGTTGTTGGTGGTGGTGGTGGTGGTGGTGTGTGTGTGTGCTAAAATAAGGTCTCACTATGTTGTCATGGCTAGCCTGGAACTCACTCTGTAGGCCAGGCTGGGCTTGAACACAGAGATCTTTCTTTGCCTCTCAAATGCTAGGATTAAAGTCCTATGTGCTCTCCAGGTAGGTCACTATTGCCAACGCAGCCGAGTGTTGAAAGGTCTTACTTTGCTCTGGGGAAGGTGGATGGAAGCTGGTTGAAGAGCTAATGAGACGTGAGGAAGTAGTGGCCAGATATGAAGATGATTAATTGAAAACCTTAGCTGTCAGTCACAGGGAGATGGCTTTGGTTTTTAGCTACTAATACAGGAATAGGATTTACACCCATCTGTCTACTGACCTACTTTTCCTGAAGTATAAGACTGTGGAAAGCCATCTCATCTCTGGATGGATAACTGGAAGCTCTTCAGTTTCTCCAAGCCCAGCCACATTCTGTGTCCCCTTGGATGTGTTCGAGCCTCAGCTGTTTGTCTCCCAAGGATGTGACACTTAGTTCATCGATTTAACGAAATAACAAGCTGGCAAGAATGTATAAGCCTATTGTGCTCTTCGGTTTCTCCCCTGGTCCTCTAGCGCCCTCATGTGGCTCCCAAGGGAGCCTAGAACCCACCCTCTTCTGGAGTCTTGACTCTGCCCCTGAAATTTGGTCTCTAACTCATCCCTTCATTCTCCAGTCTTAATCTAACTGATGAATTTAAGGTAGATTATCAGAGACAAGGCATAGTTAGACACGATGGCTCAAGCCTCCGTTTCTAGCCCTCAGGAGGCAGAGGCAGGGGACTCACTTAGACCTTGAACCCACCGTGGACCACATAGAAAGACCTTGTTGCAAAGAAACAAACAAAAACCCCAAACTCAAGTCACATGAGAATCCTGGGAGTATTTTAGACTGCCACTAAGAGATGGCTCGGGTGGACACTTCAGGATGGTTCATCACCCTTATAATTGCACACACTGAAACCTTGGCTTCATTTTCAAAACCCAGTCTCCTGTACTTGGCTTGACACCACTCTTTCTGTGACATGGTGGCAAACACATCATCGTATCACCTTGTCTCTAAAGAACTCTAGAGGCTCCTTTCTGTCCCTCACCCTATGCTCCTTCAGGGGCTGATGGCTCCATCCAATATCTGGGTAGAAATTATTTGAAGATAATATGTAGTCATCCTTCCTTATTTGTATTGTGCTGTATTAGATATTAAGTCTATAAACAATTCAAAATGTAATAAAGAGATTACATTCATTGCATGTCAACCTTTTGCTGTTTTACAGCGGGACGTGGTTATCTATGGAATTTTGATATCTGCAAGTGGTCTTGGGCTGATTCCTCAGGATGCCAAGGGAACACTGTATTCTCACACTTCTCTGAGACAGAAAATCTGTCAAAAATGTGGAGCCCTCAAGATGAGAGAAAGGTGTATTTGGAAGCTAAGTGGGCAGGAAGAGAGTTGATACCATCTTTTCTCTTTATTTTGATGCTATTTGATTAATTGATTCTTTGAGGCTTAAGCTGTTGCCTAGGCTGGCTTTTAGCTCAGCCCAAAGCCCCGTGAGCCTCCTGCCCTGCTTCCTGAGAAGCTGGGACTGTAGACCTGTGCCTTGCACCTGGTTCCTCTTTACTTCTTAGTTGGAAGTGTTTATGAGATCACTGTACATTATCATGAGTTTGTGAGAAATAATAAAAACATATCCCTTACACATCTTGCCCAGATCCCAGCAGTGTTGATAGTTTATAAAACTATAGTATAGTGTCAGAGTGTATTGACGCTCTTAACTTACTCACTTTATCAAGACTTTCCAACTTCACTTTTTAAGTTGTACTCTTGTGTGTTTGTATTTGCATGTGTTCATGTGTTCTGTTACATACAACTTTACCACATGTGTAGGTTTGTGAATGTATAAAGTGAAGACAAGACCAATCTAAGGTATGGTTGAGGGGAAGATTTGATTGACTGATTGACTGATTTTTATTTTACATTCATTGATGTTTTGCCTGTGTGTATGCATGTCTGAGGGTCGCTCAGGCCCAAGGGGAAGGTTTTCATTATAGATATGAAGGAGAGTACATCTAGGGGCATCTGGAAGAGTTCAGAGCAGGGGGAGAAAGTGATAGAGCAAACATGGCCAGTAGACTGAAGGGAGCCATGAGAGGAGATGGGGAGAGAGCAAGAGGGAGAGAGAATAGAGTGTGGGAAAAGGAAACCAAGACAGAGGACAAGAGCTGGAGGACTGATAGGGTTCCTTTTATAACCCTGCTGAAATGGCAGAGTTATCTAGGAATGAGAAGCTGGGGGAAGGGCAGTCCATGGGCTGGAGAAATTTGGGGAGCCCCGAAGAGCTGAGAGGAGCCACTGGTACTGAGTGAGCCTGGATGCTTTTGCACGCATTCGGCACTACGGTTAGCCATTTGTCCCAAATTTCTTTTGGATCTGACAGTGTATCTCCAGGACAGTCAAGAGAAAGAAGTTTTCATATCTTGTTACAACTGCATCCACTTCTGCATCCCCATTCCACATCCCCAAGACCCGACAATCACTGATTGGGCATCTTCATTTGTAAAAACACGCCTTGTCAAATGTTATATAAATGGATCATAAGCATGAGATCTTTTGGATAGGCTCTCCCAGTCTCAGCTTCCCGTGTCTAAGTCCCTGGGGATTCACCCGAGTTGTTAAATACATGAACAGACAGATCTTTTAAAACTTTGTTTAATCTGTTGTTTGCTTAAGGACAACTGAGTCACTGCCAGACATTGGGAGTCATTGAGCATGAAAGTGATAGAAAGTGACAGAAATGTAAATGAGCCAAGTGTGGGAAATACACACAGGAAATACACAGGCTGGTTGGGATTTCAGCTACAGATGGGATTTCAGCTACAGATCGGTCTCCTCGGCCCAGTCTCTTCCACAACAGAGGAAAGGTGTTCTTTATTTTCTGGAATGGTTAGCAGGAACTCACCTTGTCAGGAGGAGAGCAGGTCCTGAGTGACAAAGTTTGGTAGAGCCACTGAAACTATAGCTACCTCAAGAACTGGGAAAGAAGAACAAAATCAGCCTTCAGAACCTCAGCTGTCACCTAGGCAACTTGCCCTTGCAACCCGTAATATCACCCAACCCTACAGAAAAGCCAAAAGGAAACATAATTACCACCTAGCCTCTTGGCCTGGGCCTCGTGAGCCAAGTCCGAGGGGTTGTTTGCATTTTCTCTGGCAGCAAGTTGACGCCTTTTGTCTCTGCTACAACAAATAAAGGTATTACAGATATGTGTACAGATTGGCTTTTTTTTTCTTTTCATCTCTCTAGAGAAACTATACAAGGGTGCAATTGCTGGGTCAAGTGGCAACTGCACATTTAGGTGTTAAAGAAAGTGCCAATCTGTTTCCCAGACCAAACCCACTGATACTCCCACCAGCCATCCACTGATTCTCCCACCAGCTGTGTATGAGGGGCTCTCACGCTAAGTTTTCAATCTTTTTTTCTTTTGTTTTCTTTGTTTCTTTTTTTTTTTTTTTTACTTCTTGCTCATTCTATAGATACTGTCAGCAGGTGGGTAGCCCTCCGTGTCTGTCACTCATAGGGACTCTTGCAAATTAATTGAATTATGCTCGTCCCCATCTAGCTTTAAAAAACGAGTGAGACAGAGACTACGGTCTATTTATTTGGCTCTGGCAATTACTGTCCGGGGGAAGGATAACCCAAGTAAACTTTGCTAACAGCTAGACTGGCTGCTTCTCCAGCTGTCCACCCCAAATCCTTGATGTTTGAATCTTTCTGGGCTATTTCTGCTTCAGGAGTCTGGTGTCCTGGGGGGGGCACATTTCACTTGGGCATGTGCTGCTGATCTATCACATCAAATGGAGCAAATGGAGGCTGTCTGTCCTCCCAGCTTCTCCTGGTCCCAACCTGCAACCCCCAGCCCAGGAACTCCTCCTCTCTCTATTTTCCTATTTTCCCCAGTAATTGGCTATAGCCATTTTTTGTTTTGTTTTGTTTTGTTTTGTTTTTCGAGACAGGGTTTCTCTGCATAGCCCTGGCTGTCTGGGTGTCCTGGAACTCACTCTGTAGACCAGGCTGGCCTCAAACTCGAAAATCAGCCTGCCTCTGCCTCCCAAGTGCTGAGATTAAAGGTGTGCACTACCACTGCCCGGCTTGGCTGTAGCCATTTTTATGTAACCAATCATTTTAAAATGGAGAGCAAGGTTTATTCGGCAAAGGCTGGTGGGGGGGGGGTTGCTCATCTTGGGGTAACCAGAGCGCAGGGTACGTAATTTAGCATTTGAATGCATAGCAGCACCAGATCAACCTCCAACAGACTCCTGTTCAAGAACTACGAGGCTTGAACAGAAAGAAACTGTTAATGTTGGGGTGACAGTGTGCATTAACTATGCTTGTTGTTTGTAAGGCACTGTCCTTAGATCCATTTTATTACTTATACCAGCCCTAAAGGCAGGCCCTATTACCACCTTCAAGAGTATAGGTGAGATGCCTGAGGTTTTAAAAAGAGTAACACCTGCTAATCATTATGGCTAGTAGGTGACAGAGCTGGGACTTCAGTCTAAGGCTGTTATGACCCCAGCTGTCTGCCGTGTGATAACAAAAAAGCAAACAAATGAAAGAAATGTTTCTGCATTGTGAAGGCTGCTGCATGGGCCGCTGTGGGGTTGTGTCTCTTTTCAAATGTCAATATTGACTTTTATTATGTCTGGGAATTAAGAGATAGTTTTGCAATGTGTGTATGTGCATTTGTGTGCATAAGAGAGAGAAGGATTGAGAAATAAAGAGAAGAAAGAGAGATCCAACAGGTATGCAATGATCTTCCCTCCAAAGTTATGATGGCTCCAGCTGATGCATTTTGACACAGGCCTAACCTGTCACTTGGGGATGATAGCATAGTGTACATAGTATGGGTAAAGAAACAAGGAGAAATTACCCACAACCCATCACACTATGTAGATCGTCTCTGCAAATGCTTCCCCTATTTAAGCAGAAGGAAAAAGAAAAATAAATAATGCAATGGTTATGCAAATGATCAGACACACAGGCACACACACACACACACACACACACACACACATGTACACACATGCTCCTGTATATGTATGTATATGTGAGCAGATAAGAACAAGCATTTAAAACACCAGGTGAGGTGAAGAACCCAGTATGGAAGGAACTATAATTCAGACTAAGAAAACCTTACTGCCTATGTTACAAAATACAGAAAAACTTGATAAGATCTCAAGGGCAAAGAAATAAAACAAGAGGTGACATGGGAAATGGAGGAGCTAAGACCACAAATAGAGAAGAAAAGAGAACTAACACATTGGAAAGAGAGAGATGGATGGATGTGTAGGTGCAGAGGTGATGGAGAGGGATGCCCTGAGACCAGCATCACACACTCAGAAAGGGGATAAAGGTTTAACAAGATGAGGGCTGGTAAGACAGCCAGGATCCTGTGCAAGGGTGGCCGATGACTGTCAGGTACAGATGATAAAAACTAAACTGAAAATGGCCTCAAAGCCTTTTCTACATTAATTGAACAACTAATTATATATATAAAAGACTACTTGAGTCCCAAAAAAGAATTAATACAGAATAATTAAACATGTGGCTTGGTCAGATGGGTGACTTTGAGACTGAAAGAGGAGGGTTAGAAAGGTCAGGGTAGAGGAGGCTTCACCAGCGTAGGAGAGCAGTGTGGGAGTGATCTAGCCTTCTCTACAACTCCGAGTCACTATGAATGGTGGCATCTGGTACCAGCGTGGTGCTAAGAACTGTATGTGCATCATTTCATTTGATTTCCATACAAATTATCCATCTTCATGTTATCAGTGAGAGAACAAGACAGGATACATGATCTGAGGTCCAAAAGGAGCCTGCACAGAACCCAGATTGCAAGTCAGTGGGTCTAACTCCCCGGCTGCAGAACCCAGATTGCAAGTCAGTGGGTCTAACTCCCCGGCTGCCCACTGCACCAGCTGCTGTCCTGACAGAGATTTGCACTTTCATGTTAGCATGCTTCATCGCTGTGTAGCTCGGCCTCATCTCTAGTGGGCTTCCCTGTATTCACTAAGGCCATTCATATTTAAGAATGTGCTTATCACATTCATTCTCAAACAACAGGACCAATTTGAAGTGGAAACTTAAGGGTTCTTTGGAAAGAGCCAACCAACCCAAGTCAGTTGTGTTGGATGGTGTTTTGCTGGGGCAAACACATGAAGGAGTGTTTTCTTGAAGCAGACCCACGTGAAAGGATGTTTTGCTAAGGCAGACACATGAAGGAACGTTTGGCTGAAGCAGACACGGGTGAAAGGATGTTCTGCTAAAGCAAGCATGTGAAAAGACACATGATGAAGGGTTCTTCACTAACGACACACATATATTGGTTCATCTTACATACATTGCTGAGCATGCATTGCAGAGCATCCATTTGTCAGGACTCCATAGAGAGGAACGCACCAGAAGACTTCTGGTGATGTGTTGGTGGCCTCTTGCTGCTTCGGTGGACTCGGGTTGATCGGTAGAGTGATGTCAGCTGAGACAGACTCACATGGTCAGGCAAGGCTGGTGGACGACACGTGATGTGTGGAGGGAGTGGAAGTAGGACTCAATGGACATTTAGAGAGCCTGGGGGCCTGGCTTGCTGTAGAGCTAGCTTTGCAACACTTCTTGGTCTCAAGTCTTCGCTGATCTTCCATTTGTTGAGAGAGGCACAATTGAGAACTTCTGGTGTCCCTGGTGGTCCTGGCCCTCCTGCTGACTCATGCTAGTTCAGCTGGGGCCTGGCTGTTCCTGCCAGGTCATGCCACAGCCGCTGCTATCCCCACACCACAGAGCTAGACTGCTGGTGTGTCCATGAAGTACAGCTCAATCCCGAGCTGCCACTGCTGACCTATGAACTGAACTTCCCACACCTTCTGGTGGGTGGTGGGCTAGAGGGGGTCTGGTGGGTGGTAGTGAGCTAGAGGGGAGGCTGGTGGGTGGCGGGCTAGAGGGGGAGGCTGGTGGGTGGTGGGCTAGAGGGGAGGCTGGTGGGTGGCAGGCTAGAGGGGGAGGCTGGTGGGTGGCAGGCTAGAGGGGGGCTGGTGGGTGGCGGGCTAGAGGCGGGGGCTAAAGTGTTTAAGGACCATCATTAAAAGTAGGAGTGAGAAATATCTAAGCCTACACCCACTGAGTATTTTTGTTTTTTAATTTTATTTTGTGGTGCTGTGGGGTCCATAATTCTTTCTTTTGGGACTTTACAGAGCCAGGGCCATAAGATACTACCACTCATAATGATTTTAAAAAATGATAAAAGTTTTAATTTTTAAGAATTCTTATAAATTTTCCTCTTAATCCTAGGAATTAATGGTAAAGAAAAAATTCAGGACAGCATTCTGGAGAGATGGACCCTCCCGTCACACTGGAGTCACCGAGGTTCACAGGAAGGCAGCCAGCGGAAGGGAGATTTTCACCAACTTGCAGCTTTTACAACTTGTACCGCATGAACATACGTTTGCACCTTGATTTCCATTTTAAACCTCAACTGAAATTCAATAAACACTTACCTGGATTCCCACAGTTTCTCCAACTTCATCACAGTCTCAGAATAGCTCAGCAGTAGAGGGCACCCCTTGGTCTTGGGTTGGACTCCTCATACACGTACCACTACCACTGTGTTAAGATTTAAAAATTCAAGGATGATTAAACTCAACATCTTAGTATGAAATTAACACAAAAAGGTTCAAAATTATCCCTTTCAGGCAGAAATCTGAAGTGAAAACTTAAACGTGGTTGGTCCTAAGTGAAATTTGGGATACGTTTAAATTAATATTTTTGACTATTGGCTCTTGTGATGGTTAACTTTTTCAGTTTGACACAATCTAAGATTGCTGGGAAGGGACTTTCAGCTCAGATCTGTCTAGATGAGGCTGGCCTTAGGGCATGCCTATGAGAGATTTTCCTAACCAGAGTAATTAAAGTGCAAAGTCCCATCCTGAATATGGGCGGTGCCATTTCTTAGGTAGAGTGGAGATGGGGGGTCAAGTGGAGTCGGGTGGATCTTAGACTGGATGAAGAGGAGAGAAGCAGAGGCCACCATATAAGTTGCTCATTCTCTCTGTTTCTGATTGTAAATGTGATATAACTAGCTCTCTCAGACTCCTGCTCTGTGGCTTCCTTACGAAAATGGACTATAACCAGGAACTGTGATCTAGAACTTCCCTTTGCTGGGGTATTTTATCACAGCAAAATACTTTTAAAATATTATTTTACTATTGTAAAAATAACCTTTTTAAGTAAATATGTATCTTAAAGCTACTGTACTAAATACATTTTATAACTTGCTGGTTGACAGGAAGCATAGGGGCTTCCAGGCCCTTCGCAGAGGACTGGCCTCTGAGTGCCAAAGCCCTGGAAGTCAGGCTGAAGCTCTCCTCATAGGAGCCTATGCCCAGCTCCTGCCTTGAGAAATGTGCCGCCACCAAGTGGTGTTACATCCTGTGGTGTACCTTGCCTGTCCTTTAAGTGGGAGGCTGGTGCAGATCTGAGCAACCCTCCTGTCAAATTGGCTGTCACTTCCTGACTAGTTTTGGTTCTTGCTACTCAATCTCCCAGAATGGCTTCCTCCTCCCTGAGCACTAGATGATGTGTTTCCTCTAAGAGACTGCCTTTTGTGTCCTGCTTTTCAATCTGGCTAGCTGATTTCATTTTCTGAAGTACCATAGCACTGTTTAAACCATCTTTCGGCCACTCACATAGGCACACAGCACATTCTCTGAACATGAACTATATATACTTTGTAACAAGCATATGCTATGCTTTATGCTACAAACGTCAGTAAGCCTTTTCTCTTTGTCCCTTAGATTGCCAGGGACAGGAAGTGTCTCAGGGTCTCCATGGCTATAAAGAGACAGCATGACCAGGAAACTCTTATAAGGAAACATTTAACTGGGGCTGGCTTACAGTTCAGAGACTTAGTCAACTATTGTCATGGTGGGAAGCGTGGTGCCTCACAGGCAAACGTGGTGCTGGAGAGGTAGCTGAGAGCTCCACTTCTAGATCTGCAGGCAGCAGGAAGAGAGTGAGACACTGGGCCAGGCTTGAGCATCTGAGACCTCAAAGCCCCCTCCCTGTGACACACTTCCTCCAACAAAGCCATACCTCCAATAATGCCACTTCCTGTGAGTCTATGGGGTCTATTTTCAGGAAATATGCTACACTCATTCGGAAGGTCTACAATGTCTAGCAGAATAATATTCAAAGAAAAGGATCCCAAAAGGCTCATTGGGTAGTTAAATGATTGAAGACTAGTAGCCACTTGGTGAACTGATCCGATGGCTTTGTCTTTATTTTTGGAAGCTCAAGGCTGGAGAAATAATTCAGTCACTAAAACGCTTGCCACACAAGCCAGAGGACCTGAGTTTTATCTCCAGTAACCATGAAAAGAAACTGCTGTAAACACATTGCTAGACAGAAACAGGTCTAGCCTAACCAGTAAGCCCCAAGTCCTGGGAGACTGGCTCAACAAACAGGGTGGAGGGCCAGAGAGATGGAGCTGTGAGTGTAGCACCTGTCGCTTAAAAGCCTGAGTTCAATTCCCGGGACCCACATGGTGGAAGGAGAGATCTTACTCCTGAAAGCTGTCCTTTAAACTCCACATGTCACACACATACACACACACACACACACACACACACACACACACACACGGACACAGACATGAACACACACTTTGGGAAGCTTGTAAATTTTTAGTTTTAAAAGCAAATGAGTTACCTTGAAGACTAAATAGTTTCTCTTTCTTCAAAGACAAAGGGACAGATTAAATTCCTTATGAATGTCATAACATCTAGTTGGCTAAGTAAAATGATTTTCCTTTCTGTTCCAGGCTGAGACAGCAGTCTTGAAAAATAACACACAAAAGAAAATTTCCTCAGTTTTCCAACCTAGATGTACAACAGGCTTCAAAGGGGGCTTTCCAAAAAACGCTCACACTCTATATTGCTCAAAACCTAAAATAAATAAATGCACAAACAAATAAATAAGTAAATAAATAAATAAGCTATTTTAGCACACATAAAAGACAGTGATATTGTGAGTGGGATGTAAATTAAGGGCATCAAAAATATAAAATAATGCATAGAATTAAAAGAATGATTCTGTGAGTCAACTCAGATTCCATGCGGAAAGGAAAGGCTTTGCCCTTGTTTAATTAAGGTTGTTTTGCGCCAACAGGGTTATTTAAGAAAATCATGTCCCCAGTGAGCCAGGAGTAATCTGCTGCCACCTACTGGCAACTGAAAGAAAAGAGAGCTCAGGACATTTCATTACTGAAAACCTAGAGAGCCTTAGGCACTTAGATGATCTTATTTGAAACATAGACACTTTGTGCCTGAGCGATTCTTCCTCAGGAGTAACATCATCAAACAAGTTGATGTAATTGAAAAAGGATCATAGTGACCTACATTTGTAATCTCAACTTTGAAACTCACAGAAGTTTAACTGCGGGCTTCATCTGAGGACGGAAGGAACAGTCAGTTCCGTAAGAAGAGCCAGAGACAAGAGGCCAGGCACAGTTCCAAGCTGAGGAAGACAGCGATCTAGTCAGCACTATTGTAGAGAGGATC
The DNA here is from genome assembly GCA_019843815.1 of Montemys delectorum. Taxonomy (NCBI): domain Eukaryota; kingdom Metazoa; phylum Chordata; class Mammalia; order Rodentia; family Muridae; genus Montemys; species Montemys delectorum. Next base: position 42,382 of record JADRCD010217369.1, read on the forward strand.
TCTCTCAAGCATCTCCTGTCAATAAAAAAGCCAATGGTCAAAGCTAGGGCAGGAAATAGGAGCTGGAGATTGGCAGGAAGAGAGAGGACTCTGGGAAATACTGAGTATATAAAAGGGAGACTTGAGAGCCCAGCAGGAAGTTGGATATAAACCAGCAGGTAGATGAACTGAGGAAGATGCTGAGGGAGACGCAGAGAAGAGCAAAGAAGGAGAGGTAGCTAACCAAATGGAAGACATAGAATAATTTGAATGAGTTAAATAAGTTACAAGCTATTTAGGGGTTGAGCCAAAGCTTATGGCCAAGGTACTTAATAACAGACAGTCTCAGGGTCATCACTCCAGGAGCCAGGGCTGGGAAAGGAAAACCTGGAATTTAATATATACATTTTTTAAAAAACATACTACTGTCTGTGAATGAGGGATTCGGTTTGCATGCTGCTCCTCCCAGGAATAGAGATCTGTTCTCAAGCTCTGTCTTCCCTCCCCTCCCCCAACCCCAGCCATTCTTCACTCAGCTACTGAAGGGACCCGAGCCCTATGCATGCAAAGGGCCCCTGCATGCAAGCAAACACGTACAGAACTGGAAAGTCCGTGGAGCGGTTACTGGCTCATGATACTCTGGACCCTGAGATTCCTAAGATTCAAAGGGTCAGGTTGGAAAGATCGTGGCCAAGTTTATTTGAGTGAGATAACTTGAGTGGGTATACAGAGATAAGTAGTTTTATACTGGGAGTGGAAAGGTCTAAGCAGGGATAGGAGTGGGGGAGGAGGGGACAGGGAGTTAACCAAAACTAAAGATATGTGAAAAAGCCTATGCAAACCCAAGCTGGAGAGGTGGCTCAATCGTTAGGAATGCTTGGTGATCTTATAGAGGGCCAGTGTTCATAGCAACCACACAGGTTGACTGACAACCAGCTCCACTCCAGCTCTGGAGGATCTGGTGTCTTTGGCCTCCACTAATGCTGGCACACATGTGCACATGCACCCACATAAGTGAATGATACAGTAAGTCTTTTTAAAGTTTGATTGGAAGCACCCTGCATGGTGTATCCAAGGGCTTTCCACCCCTGCCACTTTGTTCCCAAAATAATGACTTTGAGTCTAATGATTTATTAATAAATGTTTAGGCCATAAGCTTCGGCTTATTCCCTGATGAGCTTGTTGTGTATATAGCCTGTTTAAACTATCCTACGTCTTCCACATGGTTAGTTACCTCTCCTCAGGTTTAGCCAACATTCAAGGTGAATGTCCTGCACCTGACTCTTTCCCAGAATCCATCAATCCATCAATCTCAATCTCTCTCAATCTCTCTCTCTCTCTCTCTCTCTCTCTCTCTCTCTCTCTCTCTCTCTCCCTCTCTCTGCTGGGTGTCTCGCCTTCTGATACTGCCTCAGCTCATTGGCCATAGGCTTTTGTATTGACAGGTGATACTTTCAAATACTTCACAAGAGACTCCCTCTACACATGGGTGGACAATAGTGCTCCCAGAAGCCAGAGGTTAGTTAGTTACTAAATGACAATCTCAGTTTCAGGTATAGAACATCTCCCCCCTATGAGTGGTTAGTCAGGGATGATCTCAGAGCCCCCCAAACAATACAAGATGCTTTCATGGCTCTTGGTTCCTCACTGTACCAGACGGGAAGACCCCGTGGCTGAAGACACCACACACTTTGGTTGCAGGGCATAGAGAAAGTCACTTGGGATGGAAGCTTCTCCCTGCTGGCTGTGTTTATAAGGCTGGAAGGTGCTACACAGGCCACTGGAGGACGAAAGCCATCACTGGCATTACCCACCAGTGGACCACGTGTGGTACAATACTGACCAGCCAGGCAAGACATACCCACTGGTACAATAACGGCATGACTGTTAGGGGGATAACCAATACTTTGTTATGAGGATAACCAACCACTTTGTGTTTGGCTGTGAGGCCCCTTCCACAGGAAGGCCTTCATGCCTGGTGCTGGAAATCTCATCAAAAGTTCATGGTTGGGGAGGACATAGGCCATTTTACTAAACGACCATGTTAAATTCCTCCTTGTAGATGTTTGTGTTTATACGCACAGATTAGCCCTACTTTTAGTCTTGCTCAGAGAAGATTCTCCCTACAATGGCAGCAGTGAACGCAAAGACCCATAGTTCCTGAGAGTTAAGTTACTGTCAAACACTCAACCTAAACAGAGCATCCAAGGCACCCACATCCCAAGGCTCTGGAAACATCAGAAACGGGGGGGTGGGGTGGGGTGGAGAGAATGTAAGGGAGAGTGACAGGGAGCAGTGCTGCGAAATGCCGTCTTCTGGGCATGACACACCATTGCACTCATGAACTAACAGCATCTGTGGCTACCTATACAAGACTGGACTCCAGCGTACAGTAGGGATGGGAGAGGGGCTTGCGGTGCCATACCTTAGTCGAGGAGCTGCTGGTAGGTAGTGGTTGTGGGAAGGGGCTAGGTGACATAAAATACTGGAGAGTTACCCATGTTCCAGAAAATACCCCATGACTGTGCTCAGACAAGCAACCTTTAATTAACTTGGGGAGCCATAAGGAAAAAGACATGAAAATAGAGGGGCAAGTGTGGGAAAGAAGGACTTGAGAGATAGCAGAGGGAAAAAGAGTGGGTAATAAGATGAATAGGATCAAAATACCTATATTCATGTTTGAGATTATAGAAGAAGAAACAGTAGTTTTAAACAATAAGAAGGAAGAGATGGAGGAGGAGAAGGGGAAGGAGGAAGAGGAGGAAGAAGAGGAGGAGGAGAAATGAGCCTTAAAAAATATAAAGTTTGTATATTCCGATGATTCCCATAGTCTGTTCCCTAGTCAGAAATTCCATTGCTGTAACAAAATATCTGACGAAGCAGCTTAGGAGAAGAAAAGATTGGTCTTGGCTCACAGTATCAGAGGCCTCAGTCCATAATCTGGTACCAAGTAATGCAGAGCTTTATGCCAGAGAGGGCAGGAAAAAAGCAAAGTTGGTCACTTCATAGTGGCCAGGAAGCAGAGAGCGAGAGAATGAGAGAGAAAGATAGAAAGACAGAGAGATGGACAGAGAGACAAAGAGAGAGACAGAGACAGAGACAGAGAGACAGAGAGGAATGGAGAAGAGAGGAGCGAGGGGAGATCCTAAGGAAAAATTATAAACCAAGATAAAATAGACATGCTCCTGCCCCCTAGTTATTTCTTTCTCTAGATAGGCCCAACCTCTAAAATCCTTGGGCACTGCCCAAAGTAGTGACAACCATCTAGGGATGGAGATTTAGACACATGAATTAGGGCTGGGGAGGGGCTCTTCCTACTCAAGCAATAAGTAGTATGTATGTGGGACTGGAAGATACTGAATGCTTGTGGGCAGGGTGCACGTAACACGGGTAGTACAAAACACGTACCAAGGAAGCAGAGTCAGGAGAGAATTATTTTGTGCCTGAGGAGAGACCTCACATAGCTCTTGCTAGCCCCACCTTGAGATCCTCGGTCCTTCTTTCATATCAGGAATTATAGGTGTGTGTCGTCATACTCATCTAAACATTATTCTTTTAACTCCCTCATGAATTCTCTCATTTTGCATTTTGTCTTTCATAAAAATTCTCATTCCTAAGTGACATCTAATCTCAATGTATTAGTCTCAGCTACCAGTTAATGGCTATCAGTTAAACCACATCCCACATACAGTTAACATTTCTTATATCCCAAAACACACTCACACGCTCTCACACACACTCACACATACACACATACTCACATACACACAAACACACATGTACATTCATAAACACATATACTCACTTATGCACAGACACACTCACACATATACTTACATGCTCACACACACACTCACAGACACACTCACACAAACACATACTCTCACATACACACAAATACAATGCACACACAGAGACACACAACTACACACACTCTCACAACCACACTAACACACACACACACACATTTTGCCCTTGCAGAACAAAAGCTATTGACCTCCCCCCTAGAGGAAAACCTCCAATGACTTGCATGAGTCAGCTGGGCTGCTGGACTAGCTCCCTCTCCACTAGCCTACAACATACTGTAAGCAAGTGGGTTTGGGTTTTCAGTCTGCCTAATTTCATGTGATTGACCCCAAGCCCCCATAAACCATATGATTTCTACTTGCAAGACAGCTCAATAGGTGCCTCCGTGCCTACTGTGAATTGCTCTGCACTTGGGGTGACTGTCGGTTTCCAGGAAAGCCAGAGTGCTCCTTCTGTACTCTTCCAGCAGTGATCTATAATTTGAGGATCATTTGCAGCCTATATTTTGGTTTTCCTGCCCATTCATTAGCCTGACAAACTCTTGTTATCACCCGAAATATTTACATTCCAGGCCTACCCTCAGTTTTCACCAAGCATCTTTTTGCCCTCTGGAACTCCCCCTGGGTCCTCCTAATGGATTTTTCTAGAAAAACAGCACTAGAATATATCCAGTGCAGTAGGATCCCACTGTAGACTTCAACAGCAGCATTGAAGGTGGCCTTGGCACATATCCTACACCAACCATACTGTTGGCAGTAAAGCTCTCACTGGGTACCCAGGATGGAGTAGCATCCCCAGTAGTGTAGCCTTGTGCTACAGGCTATGATGTGAGAGATTCAGAAGTAGACGTAAAGACCGTTTGCTTTTGTCATTATTGAGGCAAGCTTTCCCTATGCTGCTCTGGCTGGCCTAAAATCCACTATATAGGTCAGCTGACCTCAAACTCAGAGATGCAGGCTCTGCCTCCCGAGTGCTTAGGTTAAAGGTGTGCCCCACCACACCTAGGGGGCCACCTGTTTTGAGTATTACTATATGCAGCACTAAGTCTATGATCTGGCTCATAAGGAAACATAAAAACCTATAGACTGTGGACTAAGGGACCAGAGCTCTGAGAAAACAAACTGGAGAAGCTACAGAGAATGACTCAAGTTGCTTTATGGTTCAGGGGCTTTATGGTTTTAGGGTTTAGTGGTTGCGCCATTCAAGGAGGCTCTGGTCCTGTTTCTGCACCTGCCTGGCCACACATTTCTCCACTTTTTTTTTTTTTTTTTTTTTTTTTTTTTTTTTGGTTTTTCGAGACAGGGTTTCTCTGTGTAGCCCTGGCTGGCCTGGAACTCAGAAATCTGCCTGTCTCTGCCTCCCAAGTGCTGGGATTAAAGGCGTGCGCCACCACCGCCCGGCCCATCTCTCCACTTCTTGACCCTAACCATCTGAGCTTGCTTGTTGCATTTAGTTTCGTCTATGCCACATTAACTTCCTGTCGAATTGCGTGCAACCACCTGCCCAGTAGCTATCTCAGATAGAGGACATACACACATTAGCTCATTCTTAAGGTGATTTATTGGCTCTGTGGTTGGGCTCTTCTAAGTCTTCCATGGCTAGCATGCACTTACCTTCACTCCTAGCTCAACTCCTCTAACTCTATCCTCAGCTTAGTTGCCACAGTTACGGTCTGTGAAGCCCATGGGCTACATTTTGGAAGATCTTCCCTGCAGCCACAAGTCTATTTCATCTCTCTCCTCTACTACCCTCTTTTCCCTTCTCCCTTCCCCTTTCCCCCTCCTCCCAAGTCTTTCAATTCTCTTCCTCTCTCCCAGCCTGCAGAAACCTGGAAGTCACGCCTCTTTCCGCCCAGCCATTGGCCACTGGAATCTTTGTTGATAGATCAAGAACCAACTGAGGGCGAGAACCTTCGGCATCAGCAAACGGATTCCCGATCAAAGCATCAGAACCATCTCCCTCCCCTTGCCTCTCTCAGACCTTCCAAACCTTGGTCAGATTCTGCAAGCTATCATATTAATTAGCTTAATTAATGTTAATCGACTTCTAATTAGCCTAAGAAGTGAGACAGTAAGAGGTGCCCGAGGTGAGTGTGGATGAACCAGTGAAGTGAATTAGTTACATTTCTGTGGCTGCGATAAAGCCCCAACCAAGGCAACGTACAGATGAACATCTGGGCTCACGGTTCAGGAGGGATAGGAGTCTATCATGGCAGCAAAGTATGGCAGCAAATGGCAGGCACGTCTGCCAGAGCGGAAAGCGGGGAGCATGTCTTCACCCCCAAGCAGGAAACAGAGGGAGTAAAGTAGAAATAGTTGAAGCATTTTACTCTAAAAGTCCACCCTGAGTGACATACCTCCTCCATCAAGGTTACTCTACCTAAATCTCCCCAGCTGCTGACCAGATGTTCAAATGTCCAAGACTATGGGGGACATTTCTTATTCAAATCATCACAGGGGTTTGTATATGTGTAACCCAAGAACCCAGAATGCTCAAGCACCAGTGTTATGATGGCTGCATAGCAAAGGCCTTCCTCAAAAATAGCGAAGGAGAAAGAGAAGAAAAAGAGAGAGAGGGGTTATGGATGAAGTACACATATCACCTTTCCAAGAGTGGGCTTCTAGAGGAGACAGTGGGGACAACACAGTCTCGGGTGGCAGAAAAACAAACATGAAGACAGAAAGGCAGTTAATTAGAAGTAGAAATCTTTGCAGAGTAAAAACTGAGGTTGGGTAAGTGAGGACAGATAGATAATAAAACATATTAAAAGCACAGATGAGGGCTAGTGAGATGACTCAGCGAGTAAAAACACCAACCACTCTTCTGAAGGTCCTGAGTTCAAATCCCAGCAACCACACAGTGGCTCACAACCACCCATAATGAGATCTGATGCCCTCTTCTGGTGTAACTGAAGTCAGCTACAGTGTACTTATTTATAAAAATAAATAAATCTTTGGGCCTGAGCCAGCAGGCTCTACTGGAGCAAGCGGGGTTGACGGGAGTGAGCAGGGACCGGAGTAAGCAGGGTTGACCAGAGAGAGCAGAGGTCCTAAAAAGTCAATTTCTAACAACCAGATGAAGGCATACAGCTACAGTGTGTACTCATATGCATAAAATAAATAAAATAAATCTTTAAAAAAAAAGCATAGATGATTTTCAATGGATTATTGCCAACCTTTGGTTCTAGCTTAGTTGTTCAGAATGCAGAGTGGCTCATACGGAAGTGTAGTGGAGTTAACAGAGACAGAGCTCTCTGCCTATCCTGCAAAGTCCTGGGTTTGACTCTCAGCATCCCACAGACACTCAAAAAATGAAGAGTAGCTCTCATTATATGAAACAAGTCTACAAATTATGACCCAATTCCTGAGCAGTCCTCATACATATAATGTATATATTTTTTATCTCTTCATGAGATGACTGTATGCATGTCCATTGTTGTGTAATTACTTAGCATGTCTTTCCTTCTTGGAGAGTTTTGGTTTCTACCAACCTCTCAGAAGAATGCTAGTCAATCCATGTGACTTCCAGGCACAACCCAGCAACCCATAAAGCAGCATTTACTGATGATTACAAAGCATTCAACACTCTCCTCCAAGGGAGCAAGAAGAGGTTGCTTATATTGGAGCCAAATATAAGTGACCACAGCCCGGAAACAGATATTCAGGTTGTTCCAAATACCACATTCCTAGACAGTTAGAGTTTAATGATGATTTATGAAATAACAAAGCAAAAATTACTATCATCCAAGGCTTTTTTTCAAACATATTGGTTACAGCAAAGCCTGGCTGGTTCATCTATCAGCCTCAGATGCTGTCCAATGACATTCTTAGCCTTTAGCTTAGTGGAAGCAAGGAGTGTATATATGCAAAGGAACTTTATTCGATATTCATACTTCTGCCAACATGTAGGCATAGATTTTTTGCCGTCTACTTTTAATAAGGGTTCAGCCTCTCCTCTAGCCCACCACCCAGCAGAGGTAATGGAAGAGAAAAGCTATTAGGATATGGGGAAGTGTTCAGCAGTAGTTCTTTGGGGACAAGCTTGATCTTCTTTGACAACAGTTCAGTCTCATAGCAAACACCAAATACAACTGAGCAGCTGCAGGTCAGTCCTCTAGGCAGGTGGACACCATGCATGAACCAGCAGCTACAGTCCAGTCCTTTCATCAAGCAGACACCAGGCAGCTGTAGTTCAACCCTGAAGAAACTGCTAGGCTCGCCAGCCAGCCTGAGGCGAGGCCACAAAGGCAGCAAGCTCCCACAGGAACCTTAGGAGCAGTTCTTGGGTGAGTTATTACAAGTTGAGTTCAACAACTTGTGAACCAATGCATGCATGTCATTAGTGGAGAAGAGCAAGGCAGAGCAAACTAAACCAAGGCTCAGTGCTTGTCTCCCACTGTCTGGGGGATCATATTTATACTCCTTCATCAAATTCCTTTTTTTAAAAAAGATTTATTTATTTTATGTATATGAGTACACCATTGCTCTCTTCAGACACATCAGAAGAAGGTGTCAGATCCCATTACTGATGGTTGTGAGCCACCATGTGGTTGCTGGGAATTGAACTCAGGACCTCTGGAAGAGCAGTTGGTGCTCTTAACCACTGGGCCATCTCTCCAGCCATCAAGTGCCCTTTCACGTGTCTGCTATATCCAAACATCCTTTCACCTGTGTCTGCTTCAGGAAAACAGTCTCTCATGTGTTTGCTTTGGCAAGACATCCTTTCACCTGTGTGCCCCAGCAAACCATCATTTGACATAACTAACTTTCCAAAGAACTAGAAGTTTCCACTTCATCAACAAATGTGGATCTTCTCACAACAAGAAATTCTTCAATTCTCTGAAATTAAACTTGGGCATGGTTTACCTAGGGCTAGCATCCGAGCCCACAAGTGACCAACTCAGCCTTGTGTAACCATTTCTTCTTCAGAAGACAATTGCACACTCACACCGCCACAAAACTAGTCCTCATGATGCCCTCCTTACATTTGATAACTAGGTAGAATTGCTCCCAGAACTCAGCAGCTACGTAGTTACTTTTTACTGTGAGTAAAATTGTAAGTCAAAGAACAATATTGTAATAACTCAGTTTTTAAAACCTAACCTTATTATTTCATTTTGGAATAAAACAAATGTTCAAATGAACTGAGCCAATGACGCAGGTTTTTTTTTCCTTATAAACAAGAAATGGGCTGAAAAAGTAGGACTTAGTGGATTATGACATCACATTGATGATGTCAAAACTGCTTCCTTGTAAAATGATGACAGAGAACAGTGGGAAAATCTTTACCAGACAGCGTGGGTTACTTTTGATGATGTCACTGGCCAAAGGCACTTCATCTGGATGCTGATTGGAACGACTGTTTGGGGAATTTGGCTGTGACCTGTCTCAGTTTTGATGGTGTAGAATTTTAACATGGGCAAACCCGCTTTGGTGTTCAGCCCTGTCTATAGGGCCTCATTGAGGCGCTTAGTCTGCAACTGCAGTCTCAGGTAATTTTTATTTAACACTTACCCGAGTGGAGAGTTGTATTGTTTGTTATAAAGAACACAATCTAGGAACAGCCAAATAGAAGGATGGGTAAAGTCCAGTTACCAGAGGGAAGCGCAGCACTCCATGGCATCTGTGGACACACTGCCCCACATGCTCTTCAACTGTTCCTGAACTATTACGGTCTAAACATGAAATGTCTTCCTCAAGCTCATGTGTTGGATGCGTGGCTGCCTTCACAGAGTTGTGAAAGTGATTGGATCAGTGAATTAATTCTGTGATGGACTCACAACACGGCACTGAAAAGTAGGACCCCAAACCCCATTTTTATTTGTGTTTGCTTCGGGTCCATCGCGAAGTATACTTCTTTAGGCCAGCTAGCGTTTTTGCGCATGCTCCCTCCCGTGGTGCTCGCCTCACGCAGGCATGCAGCAATGGAATCACCCGACCATGGCCCAAAACCTCTGAAACTGAAAGTTAAAATAGGTAAGTGCTCCGTCTCCACTGTTGTTCTTAGGACTAGCCATGGTGGCGGGAAGCTGGCCCGATACAGGAACCCAGAAGCTCCCACAAACCATTTCCGTTAACCGCTGCTGCTATGCATCCCATGATGTGGGTATCCTCAATGGCTGCATAGGAGTAGGTAGCTGGCTCTGCTCAGTGTCTGGCTCCCCTGGGGGCCTCACATGGGGTGACGGCAAGGTGGGGAAGTGAGAGGTTCCTTCACTTTCATCAGCCACCACTGCCAAGGGCTCCCCAAGCTTTGCTGTGTTACATAGGAAAGATTAAGAAAGAAACCTGGCAGCATCCCTCAGTACATCCACAGCCACACTTTTGTGTGTTTTCCTTCTCCATAAAAATACCTATGTGTCTTATAATTGTTTTTATATTCTAGACAGTCTTATATAGCCCAGGCTGACCTTGAACTTGTTTTGGTTGAGGATTTTCTCGAAAGCTGGATCCTCTTACCTCCACAGTGCAAGTGCTAGAATTGCAGGGAATGCCACCGTCTGTGACCTATGCGTCTCTCTCTGCTTTTACTTAAGAACCGTAACTAGAACGGCAGCATTGCTGGTGGATTTAAGAACTTTTTGTTTTTCTCAGTGTTCTGAAGGATAGTACTTGAAAATGAATTATTTAGTAAGACGCTCTCTAAATAGATGTTTGTCTGAAATACCTCACTTCTGACGTGTGTGTGTGTGTGTGTGTGTGTATGTGTGTGTGTGTGTGTGTGTGTGTGTGTGTGTGTGTACCATGATACAAGCCTGAAGGTCATAGATCATAGAACAGCTTGCAAGATTCAAGTCTCTTTCCCCCATGTGGGTTCCGGGGATCAAACTCAGGTCATTAGACTTGGTGGTAAGCTCTCTCATTGCAGAGCCACCTCCCCAGCCCCCTTACAATCTTTGTGCACACTCTTTTTTTTTTTTTTAACCCTCTTTCTTAGGTAGTGTACTGGCTGGTTTTGTGTGTCAACTTGACACAGGCTGCAGTTATCACAGAGAAGGGAGCTTCAGTTGGGGAAGTGCCTCCATGAGATCCAGCTGTAGAGCATTTTCTCAATTAGTGATCAAGTGGGTAGGGCCCCTTGTGGGTAGTGCCATCCCTGGGCTGGAAGTCTTGGGTTCTATAAGAGAGCAGGCTGAGCAAGCCAGGAGAAGCAAGCCAGTAAAAAACAATCTCTCCATGGTCTCTGCATCAGCTCCTGCTTCCTGACCTGCTTGAGTTCCAGTCCTGACTTCCTCTGGTGATCAACAGCCATGTGGAAGTAAGCTGAATAAACCCTTTCCCCCACAACTTCCTTCATGGTCATGGTGTTTGTGCAGGAATAGAAACCCTGACTAAGACAGATAGTTTATGTTTTGCTGCATAAAAGACATCTTCCTGGGTTATAGTAATAACTACTCATTTTCCCCATCTGTCTTTGCATTTTAAACCTTAATTTATCAGTATTTTGGAGGCAAATAAAGATAGCAGGCTAAGAAACACGAACAATCCCTTCTCTAGATATTTAAAAAGCAAGACCTGAGATGGTCCAGGGAGTAGTCATTAGAGCCCATGACTCCGTCCTAACTCCCCCAAGGAAGCGTAGACAATGACTCCTTCACATTTATGTGAGCTGGAAATCTCCGCATAAAAATAGGAATCTCAGAGTCACCTCTAAGTGGAAATGCACTTTAGAAAGACAGGAAGCAGGTGAGGAAGGCTTTCTCGCCTGGTGACAAGAATATGTCGCTGAGACCAAGCCCCTGGTCCTGCACCTGTGCAAGGCTCAAGGCGACTCTCAGAGCCTAAGAATTCTTGCGTGTGAAGTGGGACCATGTTTGCTTAGCCCACACAACCACATTAGACAGACTCTCTCACAGCACAAGCTGCATGCACTTACCTAATAGAAGTCCAAAGTCCAGTCCAAGCTAAGCGCACACAGGTGGATCTCCAGATGGCTCAATGGGTAAAGGTGCTTATTGTATAAGCCTGTGTTTGATTCTCTGATGCCATGGAAAGTGGGAGAACAAAGTTGCCATCTGGGGTCCATGAATATCATGCACACACATATATTACCCACAGCAACAGAGAAAATGAGCCAGATCCCTCCTGAACTCAGGTAGAAAAAGGCTGAGGACTAAGTTCTGTTGAATCCGTGAAAGCCATTGTGTTTGGACTCTGCTCCTTCTTCTAAATTCCCCAAGAGGCCGGTTTCACGCACACTATAGCAAAGTTTCTCTGATCCTGTTGTGTTTTATAAAAAGATATAAGGAGAGAGTATGTTTGGTGCAGGTGCAGTATGGTGTCAGGGAAGGGGATGTCTCCTCGGGCCCATGCTGAGGCACCCCTTCCCCCCGAGGGACCTGCCACACAGATACAGAATAGTACAGAATAGAGCTTATTCAGGACATGGGGAGGAGAGTTGAGAGGGTGGTAGAGACCAAGAAAGGCAGAGAGAGGGAGAGTAGAGAAGTAGAGGCCGGCCCTGAGCACGTGGAGAGGGGGCAGGAGGGACAGGACAGGGCAAGAGCAAGAAGGCAAGAGAGAGAGTTGAGGGAGCAAGCAGCCCCTTTTATAGTGAGTCAGGCACACCTGGCTGTTGCCAGGTAACTGTAGGGTGGAGCCTAGACAAACTGCTAACAGTTTCAGTCCTTGCCGCAGAGAAATGACACCTTGACTTTGGTCCCTCACTCTTCTGCTGTTCTCTGACCTTCAGGGAAAGTGACTTAAGCCAGGCCACGTTCTTGTTTCTTGTTTCTGCTTTTTGACTATCTATTTTTACCTGTAAAGCCAACCTATTCGGCCTGGTTTTTCAGAGCATCCATTTCATTTTATGGAACCAACTGTTGTCCAATTCTAATACTGAAAATAAAGCTGAAAAACCAAGCTTTAACCTAAGTGTCCCCCACTTGTAACCTCAGCATTTGGAAGGCTGAGGAGAAAGGGTCACTGTGTATTTGAGGTCAGATTGGCCTAACTAGTGCATTCAAGGGTGGCCTGGGCTACAGAGTAAAATCTCAAAAATAACAAAAAACAAAAAAAAAACCCAAAAAAACAAAACAAACAAAAAACCAAAAGCAAAACATTTAAAATTTATTAGAATTTTATAATTACTCAATTATGACAAAATAAGATGGGAGAAAAAAATTCCAGATTTTACAAAATCTAAATAGAACTTCTATAAATAATATATAACTATATATATAACTATATATATAACTATATATATAACTATATATAACTATATATAACTATATATATATATATATATATATATATATATATATATATTTCAGAGGTTATGGTGTAACACTCTGCAAAGCCTTAGCTATGAGGGACCCCTTGAGTGGACCACACAGAGCCAGAGATCAATACAAAAGCAAGAGGAGTTTATTGTTCCAGTGCTCTGGGGACAGCTCGTTCAGCGAGTTTTTATACATATTCCAGGAGCAGAATAGAGCAACAGCAACTAGGCAACATATGATCAGTGGAACAGTGTAACCTTTAAACTGATTGGTCCTCGGGGAATGAGGTAGCAAGGGCTTCCCATATCTGCAGGTGGTCAACTGTCAGTCTGCCCTGCAGTTTTTCTGAGGAATCTAATCAGCTTCTTCCTCCCAGGGAGGGAGTGGTGCCTACGTGCCTAGGTGCCTACTGCTCTATCGATCTCTCCCTTCTGGGAAGGGAGGGGTCTTCATGTTCCGGGGCCTGGTGGAATTTTCCAAAGACCCCGAGCTGACCTCTTCATTGGTAAAACATGAACAGTTATTGGCTTCTAAAACTCCACCAAAATGAATGCAAAGAGAGAGCAAAGTAAGAATTCAAGGCCAAGACAAGGGAAAGAGGACAGTACATGCCAGCAAGTCTCTGCTGTCTGGAACTTGGCTCCACACTTGACACAGTTAATGTAGAAAGTGAAAATCCAATTAAGCCTTTGATTAATGAGTAGAAAATAATAATTAGTAGAAAACCAGTGTTGAATAAAAGAAGCTAAAAAGAACTAGGCAATTGATGTGTTTATAAAAAGATAAAGAGAGAAAGAATATGTTCTATGGGGGGGGG